>MJUU01008998.1:17307-41442 GCA_002080025.1 Modiolus philippinarum
CTAGCTCAAGGAATCTAGTCTGCTGGTAAAACACTGTCGCACTACGGAAGAAAAATCAAACTCAAAACTTCCCGAAGGGTTTGGTAAAGAGTCTTCATGTATTTCAGCAGACATCGGCAGTATCAGTGAGAGGCCAGTATATATGTAAAGTCTTCAGGTCACTGGAATCTTAAGCCAATTTAACGGATTTGTTCAGAATATCTCGTCGATATCCACTATTCCGTAAAGAATGTAAGTTACGTCCCAGTTTTTCTGGATTATTAATCAGTTTTTGACATTTTTTAACAACATTTCCATAAAATCGAGGATGAGAAATGCCCTTTGTTATTAGCTGTTTCCGAGTCACGTCATATCTAGATATCAAATGTTCATATCTTCTGTAAAACTTCTTAAAAGTATTTAATAATTTATGAAATCTGTAACCTTGTTGTAAAAGTTTGGATGTGAGAGTAAGGTTACGCTCATTAAAATCATCAAGGGTGGAACAAATGCGAGCGAATCGTACAAGTTGGGATATATACACCCCGTAGGATGGAGCTAGGGGAACGTCGCCGTCAAGAAAGGAGAAATTAGTAATTGTAAAATCAAAATCATCCCTTTTATCATAAACTTTAGTTTTTATTTTACCAGAGTCAATGGTGATACTTAGATCCAGAAAAGGGCAGTATTCAGAATCATTGTCCAGAATTTCTGCACAATTTAGTAACCATTAATGATAACAATTCTAATAATTCTAGGTATAGAAATATAGCAGCACTTATTCAACCAAGAACCGAAAGATACGGTAAGAGGAGTTTCAGTTTTGAGGAAGCAAGACTATGGAAATCATTATCAAATGAGGCTAGGATGTTTTCATCATTTGGAACCTTTAAAAATTTAATTTCTTTTTGGTGTCTCTCAGAAAAATGTTCATGTAGTTCTATAGACAATAAGTGAAGCCTTGCGGCCCCAGGACTGCTACCCTTTTGCTTTTACTTTTTAATTATTTCGTAGTTTATTTCTAGCTTATAACTTTTATGTTGCTTTCGCTATATACCTATGCTTTTTATCAATATTACTTTATATATTTAGTGCTGCTTTACTTTAGATATTTTTTTGTGTCTTGACATGAATGTATTGTGTGTGTTTGTCTTTGTAATATTTATATGTATAACTCATTGTTTTATTGTTGTTTGTTACTATAAGATCAAGTCGGGTAAAGAGCTCTTAAGAGCTCATGTTTGTTTGTTGTTTGTAGATAGGATTCCGACTCTAAATAAAATTTACTTACTTACTTACTTGTATAATAATTGCATAATTATTGCATAATTAGCAGGTAATCTTTCCTTCCGATCAGTTTGTACTAAGCTATACAAATGATATGAAGGGATACAACAAATATTCGAGGAAGCAAGCTATGAAGATATGATACCTTAAATGAGTACCCCCAAACTACCACTAGATGAAATCATTTTCTTTTTCATTTCTGATTTCTTATTTTTGTCACCTGTTTTGCTGAAAAACCGTTCCTGATCTGGAACTATGGATCTGGTCCCGGAACTGTTCTTAAATGAAATTGAGTATGTACTGTTTATCAATTTCGACGGCAAAATTTATTACAAAAGCTAAAATCATTTTCAGTATACTGTAGTTTCAGCTAAGTTTTAAACGTTGCTTGATATTTGTTCCCGTTTTTTTAAGTAGCATTTTTTCTGCAGACCTAACATCACTTCCCCATAAAAACCCAATGGAGTATCACTGTAATATATAGACCCACCGAATTCCATTTTTTGTATGACATGTGAAATTAAAACAGAAAGCTAGAATGTATATTTCCAATGTATGCTTTCTCGATGAGCAGAATTTAATTTTCTTCAGGCGCATTCTGAAGAAATACATACAGCATGACAGACGCACTCTGACGAAAATACACAGCGGATCAAAGTATTAACAGATACACTCTGAACAAAATACACAGCAGAACGAAGTATCAGTAGACGCACTGTGAACAAAATACACAGCAGCACGAAGTATCAATAGAAGTACTGTGAACAAAATACACAGCAGCACGAAGTATCAATAGACACACTGTGAACAAAATACACAACAAAACGAAGTATCAATAGACACACTGTGAACAAAATACACAACAGCACGAAGTATCAATAGACACACTGTGAACAAAATACACAGCAGCACGAAGTATCTATAGATACACTGTGAACAAAATACACAACAGAACGAGGTATCAATAGACACACTGTGAACAAAATACACAACAGAACGAAGTATCAATTGACACACTGTGAACAAAATAAACAACAAAACGAAGTATCAATCAGGTTGGGGAAAACCCCAATTGGGGTACTATACCCCAATTGAGGTATAATATCCCAATTGGGGTATATGGTTATACGCCAATTGGGGTATATTACCAGTTATTTGTTAATTATATTTAAGGGGTTGAATGGCGCATCATCATACATAATAATTATAAATCTATAGAGTAAGAGCTTTCGGATGATATACTTCTGCTGTCAAAAGGATAATGCAAATTTTCTGCAGATCGATTTATGATTTTACAAACCAGTGACTCTGATTTAGAGATAACATAAGATTTGAGGAGCTTACAATCGTTCTATGCTGCTTATCTAACAGAAAACTCTTTCTACATTCGAATAAAGATTTAGGAAAATACTTTTTTTTATTATCAAAGAAATTAAGAAGGGAGAAATATTCAAATAAACATGTCATTTGATTTCTTTCAGAGTTTTCTCTCTTAGTCCATGTCTTAAAAATACTCTGAAAGTAGTCTGTAACAATAGTGTTTGAAACTTCAATATCTTTGCTTATTTTTACAAATTAAATTATATTTTCACACACGCCTCTTTTCTCTTGCCTTGATATTATACCCAGTTACATGATCTTTGATTTTGACAGAATCAAATCTATGATTTTACGTCCTTAAAATTCCCCTGCTGGTGAAATGCAGCATCATCAAGTAGATGGCGATATGTCATTTGATGACAGCAATTATGAAGTTTCTCATGTATTATGTTTCCTTACGCGCCATTGAATTGAGAAAAAACAATCTAAATAAAACTGACCAGATACCCCAATTGGCATATAACCATATACCCCAATTGGGATATTATACCTCAATTGGGGTATAGTACCCAAACTGGGGTTTTCCCACACCTGTCAATAGACACACTGTGAACAAAATACACAGCAGAAAGAAGAATTAACAGGTAGACTCTGAACAAAACACGCAACAGAACGAAGTATCAATAGACACACTGTGAACAAAATACACAGCAGAAAGAAGAATTAACAGGTACACTCTGAACAAAACACACAACAGAACGAAGTATCAATAGACACACTGTGAACAAAATACACAGCGGAAACGAATAATAAACAGACGCACTCTGACGCAATTACACAGCGAAACAAAGTACTAACAGACGCAATCAAAACAAAATGCACAGCAGGACAAAGTATTGCAACAACGAATTAAAAGTAACATGTACTTTAATGGTAGATTATTATACACATACTGCCTGCAATTGAGGATTGTATATTAGATAACCATACGAAGGAAGTATATCACCTGAGACGCTAGTGGAGGGGGATATTCTTCTCTTAGTGTTGTAATCTAGTGTACCTGCCGAAATGTTATATTTAACCGAACACTACTTCAAGTAACGTCAATCAATTAGTGCGGCCAGTATACTCGACAGAAGGGTGGTATACTCAACAGAGGGGTGGTATACCAAAATACCACCCCTACGGTAAACCAATCAAAAAAAAGGAAATTCATGTGACGTATGATATATTTTCATATCTTATAAACTGTTACTGATTCATCGTGTTAATTAAATTGCACGAAAATATGCACGATAAGTGTATTTTGTCCACGAGGATTATAAGAAAAGAAGTTAANACAAAGTATTGCAACAACGAATTAAAAGTAACATGTACTTTAATGGTAGATTATTATACACATACTGCCTGCAATTGAGGATTGTATATTAGATAACCATACGAAGGAAGTAATTATGATATAATTTCATATCTTATAAACTGTTACTGATTCATCGTGTTAATTAAATTGCACGAAAATATGCACGATAAGTGTATTTTGTCCACGAGGATTATAAGAAAAGAAGTTAAATGGATAATAATTTCCACAAAATAAATTTAGTATCATTTTTGGATTATCCTTAAAGAACAAGCAAACAACAACATAAAAGTGTCAAAATACGCCTGATCGACTTTTGTAGGATTATGATCAAGTAAGGGGCAACCATTTGATTTTTATGGGGAGGGGATATTTTTGTTCATGTAATTTTTGAGCCTGACTTTTTTGTCTCAAAGGAAGCAATCCTGTCGTTTTTTTTTTCGCTCCAAGCCAGAAATTTTGCTTCATATTTGTATTCCTAGTTATTTTTTCAGCTTCCTCCTATCCTGATATTTTTTCATAAAATTTCCGATCCTGGAGATTTTTTTCCGAATTCCTTCCTAGCCCCTACTCCCCATCAAAATCAAAAGGCCGCTCCCTAACTTGTCTATACATAATCTGCCCAACCCCCAACCCTTGACAATGGTCTGCATGGTGTTGCTTTTTCACATGTAATGCAATTTGAATAGGACACTTCAGCCCATTACTTTTAAAGATTACCGATGATAAAGTGCCAGTCTTAAAATCGTTTCAAGAATAATATAGACAGTGTAGAGTCCGTAAAAAGCTGCAAATTGATTCTCCATGCGAGACATATGTGCGATCTAAATATTAAAATTGTTTTATGCTTTTTCTTGGGAATTTCTGAGAAGGATGTAATATCATACTTTCAAATTTTGGCATGTTATTTTCCTGAAATTTCCATATAATATTTCTGATCACCTATCTATAGTGCCTATAACTTATTTTTAAAATGCCAAGTTTTCTTGCAATCGTCTTGATGTGTGTCCTGTTTTTGTCTAAATGTTTAATTGTCCACTATCTTGAGACACTTGTTTAAATGTTTTATTGTACACTATCTTGAGACACTAGCGCTTTTGTCAGGCAACGGATAACAGTGATTGTAAGCTTTAATTCTGTACTCATGACCAAAAAAGGCATGTTATAAACTCATTGTGTTAATTGCAGAAATGGCAAATAGTCTATTACACAAAATATCTGAGGATCTCTTTCTGCTATTATCACTTTTAATACAAAATAAATTCAATTTAAGAAATGGTATACCTCCATGTGTTATCAACAACTTGAATTATTTTTACATAAAACAAATCATAAAAAGCATTTGGAAGGTATCAGATACCTCATAGAAACAAAGTTCTCTATAAATTGTCTGTAATTTTCAACAGACTTGTCTCATTTCGCATATTAAACCTGATAAATATGATGTAATTGTCCTTCATTTCATCGTTATATTCTATTAATTTTTGTTTATGTGGTAATATATGAGTTTACTGTATACAAAAGACGCTTGATTGCCAGGAGCTATCACTTTTTTCACAGAAATAGGATATTGTTGTACAAGATATGTTGCAACCTGTGTTTATTTTGACTGACTTTGCAGCTGTTGTTTTACGCAGTGATATGTACACAATTTTTATGACAATTATCAAATATACCTTTGAGTTTTGTAGAATCGATGCAGACGTCTGACTTCTAAAAATCATTTCCCGATGTTCAGGCTATAAACTTAAATATTCCTTCCATTAAAATGGCTTAATCAGAGAACGAAACTCCATTATTAATCTTACCTAATTACGATAACGTATATCGTTATTGTTTTTCTGAATAATAAACAATTTATTGTGATATGCACCTTCCCTAACATTTATGTCGTATATTGTTTGACCGCCATATTATTATTGATACCCCATGCTTTTGCTCAGATCTCTGAAATGAAAATAACAGATTGTAAAAAGAATAAACATAACTCATTGCCAATTAAGGCTGGCGAAATATAATCTATTTTAACGCTATGTCCTCATAGTTAAGTTCATAATTACAAGACAAAGAGTAAAGACTCCTGAAAAATCATGACTTTGCGTTTATGACGCAAATTTTATGAATTGTTGAAATAATTCGGAACCTTTAAAAGTTGGGACATTAGGATGTTAAAAACGTGCATTATGTTCCCACAAAATGCTTTGTCAACCACCAAAAAAATTCATGGGTACCCAAACAATCCCTATTCGATATAGTATAATATACATAATATACATAAAATAAACTATAGGGAAACAGGATAGAGAAAGGGAAGGTTTGGATACCCATAAACCAGTTTAACCCTACCGCAAGCTTTTGCTAGTGCCGGTACCAAGTCCGGCTATTCCGAGTTCCAATCGTTGTCTATGTTTGTCTTTTGTCATTTTACTGTGTTTCGTGCGCAGTTCCCTGGTGGATTGTGGCATGTAATTGTAATGTTCGGCCATTGTATGTGTTTCCTGTTATCTTTTTCTTCATTGATGCTAATAAAACCCAATACAGTCCAAGACCAGTATGTTGAAAAGAAAAGAATAAAACAAAACGTAATTTTGCAACATAGGTCAATATAAGCTTGTTTTATGTATGCCGTCTAAGGCTTTCTCAAAGTAAATAAAATGTTCTGCCATTCTGAGCATTGTTCCATTATGTTTCTTAATATATAATATTCTTAACAGCTTTTTTCTTTCCAGGGGACTGGAAGTAGTATGTTAGCTGTTATACAACACTTTAGTTAGTAACTGATCTTTTTTCTTTCCAGGAGACTGGAAGTAGTATGTTAGCTGTTAAACGACACTTTAGTAAGTAACTGATCTTTTTTCTTTCCAGGGGACTGGAAGTAGTATGTTAGCTGTTATACAATACTTTAGTTAGTTACTGATCTTTTTTCTTTCCAGGGGACTGGAAGTAGTATGTTAGCTGTTATACAACACTTTAGTTAGTAACTGATCTTTTTCTTTCCAGGGGACTGGAAGTAGTATGTTAGCTGTTATACAACACTTTAGTTAGTAACTGATCTTTTTTCTTTCCAGGAGACTGGAAGTAGTATGTTAGCTGTTATACAACACTTTAGTTAGTAACTGATCTTTTTTCATTCCAGGAGACTGGAAGTAGTATGTTAGCTGTTATACAACACTTTAGTTAGTAACTGATTTTTTTCTTACCAGGAGACTGGAAGTAGTATGTTAGCTGTTAAACAACACTTTAGTTAGTAACTGATCTTTTTTCTTTCCAGGAGACTGGAAGTAGTATGTTAGCTGTTTTACAACTTTAGTTAGTAACTGATCTTTTGCAGGTGCTTTGTTGTTCTTATGCTTCTTCATTTTTGCTGTTATTGATTGATCCGGCCTATTGAAAACTTCCTTGAAATGTTCTCTCCATCTTCCTTCTTGTTTCTTTTCAGAGGTCAGCAATTTACACTATTCTCATCTCTTTGTTTATGTTGCATTTTTTCTTGGTAATTTGGATCACAGTACCCATTTGCTGCTCTAAATCAGTTTTTTTTTCGTTCTTTTTTAAAGGCACTGACTATTCCATTTTCAAATAGTAACATACAATCCCAACTACACCCACCTTAAAAGTCAGTACTCACTGTGTTGACGACCGTCGTTTTAACCTGGATATGGGATGTTGTCTCCTTGACATTTTCCCAATTTCCTATCTTTTTCATAGAATTCAGTATACCCCCTCAACACACACAAATAAAGAACTGCAGTTTTTTTTTACAGATTTCGTACTAATTAAATTTTCAACAAAGTTTTCAGATACACAAGTATTTTACACAATATACAATGAAAAAACCCTAATATTTCCAATGCTTGGGTTCTAGTGCTGATGATGAGGAATTAATTCCGAAATGGCCATAAAGCTCATTTGAATTATTGCAGTTGGAGTTAACATATGTGTTATGGTCTCATGTTCATTTACTCCATATCCTTTTGTAAAACATTTAATATGTTAAAAAGCCACAAATGGATGGTGAAACTAAACGATGATGAAACTAAACGTAGAATACGATTAACATATGAAAAATATAACCTCCCTATTACAATAAAGGATGAGTGGCAGTAAGACCCATTTTTGGCCCAAGATTTACCGTGAAACTAAAACTATACAAACAGACGTCTTATGTTCCTGAAACATTGAACAAATATAGGGCTTTATGAAAATGATAAAGCTTTTTTCCATATCAGTTTGATTCTCATGATAATCAGTTAACTCAAAAGCTATATTTTTGGAAATATTCAGAATTTCATAGATATTTGCTGTGTTTTGCACATTTTTGTGCTTTGAAAAATATGGGCACATCTGAATAACAACTTCATATTTAGTCAAAATGTGTAAAATGGTGAAATACATCATTTCTGAAAGTTTGAAGTTGTTGATTGCATGTGCCCCATGTTCACTTAAAGAAAATTTGCTTTGAGAACATTCAAAATTGCAGATTTTCTGATTTTCTTTCAAAAAGACGGCTCCTTGTGATGTCACAATAACGTCAAAATGAAAGGAATTCGTATTATTATATGTTTTCTTTGTAGCCAGATGTAATAGTTAATATTTCCCATAAATATCACACTATTTTAAACAACTTGATTTTTTTGGGCCAAATATGGGTCTTATTGCCACTCATCCTTTAGTCGATCTATCTGAATATATATCCTTCCTTTACTGATAATTCCTGTCGATCAGTCTGGATATACTCTTCACTGTATCTACATGTTCTAGCGATCTATGTGGGTGTACTCTTTCCTGTGTCAATATCTTCTGTGGATTAGTTTGGATAAAGTCTCCATTCGTGTTGATCAAACTGGATATATACTATCCCTGTCACAATATCTGCTGTCGATCAACCAGGACATACTCTTCCCTGTTTAAGTACCTTCTGTCGATCAATCTTGATATATTCTCCCTTTAAACTGGAATGTAAATTTCATGAGCATCCTTTGATTCTCCAACGCATACCCAAATCTTGTAGTTTTAAAATCTAAAAGCTAATGTAGTTTTAGCATTATGAAGAAATTTTTACCACTAATATGTCATAACAATAAAGAAAAGTGCAAATGTATAACAAATCGTAAAATCTTAAACGCTCTATGTAAAGAGGATTATTTATAAAAGAATTTCTTATCGACCCAGTAAAATTTAAGTCCGACAGACTACCCTAAACCTGTTGCTTTTCTTGTTTCGGGCATTATTCATTACATCCTTCTAAATTATGCAGGCAAGACCAATACAAAAACTTTAAACGCCCACTTCAAGAATGTAATTTATTTTGATGACATTTTTATTTCACTTAAATGAGATGGACAGCTCTATTTATTAGTTTTCAAAAAGGGGAAACTACCAACTCGAGTCTGTTTAATTTATTGACAATGCGTTGTGAGTGTCTACTTGAGAAAAATCAAAGTTTCCAATATTTTGTTTATATAAGAAGGTGTTAGGGGCAAATTTACTGTTAGACAAATACTTTTTAAATTTTTATTTACTATTCTAAAGTACAGTCACGTATAATTCCAATAAAGTGCAATTTCATCCCTTTTATAATGCTTTTTTAAGAGGCCATCGCATCATATAAATATAGGGAGAGGCTCTTTTATTATTAATTTCGTATAACTGTGTCCCGTCCATGTTGTTTTTCTTTGGTATATAAAATAAGTTAAAATGTTTTAATTTGAATACAAAATAAGTTTATAAATATGCACGCCCACTAGTCATATCCATTGTCAGGAAAATTGTTTGTTGATTTTATTCTCAGTGATGGTTCAGTTAAGAAGTAAAATAAGCAATGAAGCGATATGGAGCAAATGCACATGAGACAAAGTCTCTAAAAATACACGGTGAAACATAGCAATTGAAAACGCTTTTATTGTTGTTCTTAATCTTAAAGTCACCATGAGGCCTTCAATAATAACCTTTGATCATAATTTAATAGTAAGTTCAAGACAGCCTCTAGCACTGGTTTGAGCGAATATCGAGCAATGCTTCAACCCAATCTCATTACAAATTTAAATATATCAAAATTTTACGGTTGAGTCGATTTAAAAGACAAAAAATTCTTCATTTCTCAATAAAATACGTCTGGATACCAGTGTTATTATTATCATGTTAGCAGATGTTGTCGAAATCATACCAAATGCTTCAATATTTTATCAGAACAATTATGGCGTCGCTGTACCAATCCACAATTTTGGAACAAATTTGGCAAAAGTTTCATTTAAGAATAGCATTTAGGTAGGTAAGTCGTTATTTTTTTTGCATAATACAATAACTAATTTCAATAAACTTATTGTAGAAAAAAAAACACAAACAAATATGTGTTCCTTCATTTAAAAATTGGAGATCAGTAACTTGAACGAGTTCTTTATGTTGTTGGATTTACTGGCAACAACAAAATTGAATTGGATGGTTGTTTCTTAATTACTAAACACCTAGAATTAGCTAAAACTGAACTGTATTAAAATGCTACTTTAACATGTGATCTTGCTAAGGAAATATCAAATAACTTAATGCAAATAATAAACTGTAATCTGTAAACGTGTGTCAAGGAGTTACTACTCATCAGCAGCATTAATGGCTTTCAAATGGTTTGTGGGTTTAGAGAAGACCTATCAATGTGTTTCCCCATAGGTTGATACACAATTTTTGAAGTGGATCATCTTGCATGAGGTTAGGACAAGCCGTACTAAATGTTTAGAGGGGACTAGCAAAGACCTATTGTGATCAAGTTTATTTCAATTGAACTTGTGATTTTAGAAAAAAAAAGAATATTGTGACCAAGTTTAATTCTAATTGATGTTTTTTTTTCATAACATCCAATATTAATATTTTTCCATCTTAAAATTAGTAAGAATTTGCAAGACATATATAAGTTGCATAAAAGTGGCTATACAACGATTATAAAGATTAAATTCTGGTACAGTCAGAGGAGTAAACATTTGAATATGTTTTCCAAATGTTCCAATGTTTGACTTTGTTCCCAGGAGGATGCCATCTTGGATAGTGTGTGGAAGTGTGAAAGGGACCATCGAAGGATAATCTCAACTAAATCTTGTTCAAATTTTCTTATTACTTTCCATAAGGTCTCCCCAAGCAAGGATATTTTCAAAAGTGTGCGGATTCGGTAATTCTATTTTGGAATTTCAATTCATATTTTGCATCGCATGTAATCATTTCGTGTTTGTTAAGGGGGTTCGCTACTCTGTTTGAAAATAAATAAGATTTCAAATAAACGTGATTTTTAGTTAGAACAATACAAAAGAAGTAATTTAAGTGAAAAAAATTGATGGGTTGATGATCTAGTTTTCGAGATTTAAGTGGTTGAAAATTTGGCGGGAAACTGAACTCCTCTGATTTTTCATAGGATTAACATTAGCAAGATTTGAATATGAATGAATGTGACAGAATAAATAAGATTCAATGAATTTTTTACAGAATGCTCACAAAGATGTATAGAATGAATTTATGGAAAAAAATAAGGGGGTCAATGGGCAAAAAATTATAATGCTTTTAAATGGATAAAACGCGAGAATTCCGAAAATCTGACAGAAATCCCATAACATGAGGAGCAAACCTCCTTAATCATCACAAACCGAGCAATAGTAATAAAAAAAACTTTTTATGATAATTTCCCGCTTTGATAATCTAATAACTTTATGGCTAAATGACTAAGTGACGTTAATTGATTCTGCAACAAGATTAAATAAGAGCACGAAGACATGTATATTAAAGTATACACTAGTATATATGCATTTGTAATAAATCACAAAATGACTGATGGGCTGATATAAGCACGGAACATCTGTCATTTCCTATCCTACAACCATTTAGTATATTATCTATTGGCGATTGCGAAAATGACAAACGACTTTCAAACGCCCTGACACCCATACGAAAGTGTTCGCGCTTATTCAAAATATAAACAGGAAATGATAAATGGACTGTTAGCAATCCCAAGAAACTGTGATCTAATTTGTCACTTCAACAATGTCTAGTGATGAATTCCTAGATTAAAATCAAAAACAGAAATATATTCATAATTCTAATTGACGTGATGAAAACGAAGGAAATGCTGATACCATTTTTGAATGTGAAATGAATGGGAAATGAGTCATGTGGTGTTCCTATAGCAGTGTTCATGTACATTTTAAAAGAAATTACTGATAAATGAAACATTTTCAAACCCACTCAAATTGAAATGTGCAATTCCAATAATTGTGAATCTTTTGCCACCTTTTTTGAGAGCGACCATGTAGAACGAAAACGAAAATGTCTAGAATCGCATGAGATTTAACAAAATCATATCTTTGCATGATTTTTTGAAAACATGGGAATTTAAAAATTCCATTGGAAAAAGTAGTTTCCCGTTCCCTGTCAGCTTTTACACTTTTTTTCGGTTAATGGACTTCCAAAAGTATTTGTTTGATCTGCACTGATGCGACAAAAGTTTTCAAATGCGCATATGCTGAAAATAAATATACAGTAACTTCTGTATTTTGTTATTATTTCACCATTTCCCAAAAGATAATGAAATATTCCAATGGGACATTATAATTCCCGTAGGATTTCTTTAACTTCCCATTGGAATAATTTCTCCGATGTCAATATTTCAAAATCTCAATGCACATTTTCACATGGGATAATTCAATTCAATTTAATTTAATTCAATATTGTATTGCCATTATACATACATATGTACGTGACACATAATAAATGAAATAATAAAATAATAATAATAAATAATAAAATGAAAACAATAAAATACATAATTAAATGAAATAATAAAATACATAATTAAATGAAATAATAAATGAAAACAATAAAATACATAATTAAACAATAAAACAAGTAAAGAACTTAAGAGTCTCCTGTCCTCAGTTCGGTTGACTGTTTCAAAAAGGAACCATGTTTGTTCACCTGATTAGAAGTGCTTGAATTGAGGATATAATTAATTTTATCTAGATCAGATAACGTACAAAAATTTTCATTTTCTATATTTAAAAATCAAAATAGTGTTTTCTTGTAAGTGTTTTCTTGTAACATAATTTACATCGCAATAATAAATGGGTCTCATCCTCTATTTTTTTTTCATTTCTTACAAAGTCTTTCTTCTCTTGGAATTTTTAAATACCTCCCTTTTTCAATTAATAAATTGTGGCCACTTATACTATATTTTGTAATTAGTTTTCTGTATTCAAAATTTTGACAACATAAATAACTCTCCTCAGAAATTTTACATGATTGCTTTTTCAATTAATAAATTGTGGCCACTTATTCTATATTTTGTAATTAGTTTTCTGTATTTAAAATTTTGACAATAACCCTCCTCAGAATTTTTATATGATTGCGCTAAAGTTTTATATTACTAGTATTTGAATTTACTTGTATTGTCATCAATGTTTGCTAATTTCTTCTTGAATAAATTATCATAAAAATATCTAACTTTTGATTTAATTTTATCTCTTTCTTTTAATTTGCAATTGTGTAAAAGTGAGCAATCATATCAACTTACAAACATGAAATTCTGCACATTTTGTTTATCTTCACTGATCGGTAGTAATGGAAAAATGATAGCACAGGATTTGGACTTGAAAATTTGAATTGAAATTAGTTTTCAGTAACGTACCTTCGCCATTGCTTTCAAAAACGAATGCAAATCTGTTAATTTCAATTAAAGGTCACTTTAAGGGAAATTTCATAAAAGTTATACATAATTATTTGATGATTTTGGCTTTACATTTAGATCATTTTTGTTATTTGTTCTCTATCAGTTTTTAAACATCTTTGACTTTTTGGTCTTCCAAACGTTTAGATTTTATCTGCACTGAAGATACATAAGTTGTCGAAATGCGCATATGCAGAATTTAAATTCACAGTAATACGGTATTTAGTTATTTAATATACATATATACAAAGAGTTATCAACTGGACACAACCATATATTATTACAGGCAATAGGAGAGGTAGAAAATAACAGTCAAAGTTCTGTAACTCAGATCAAGGAGCATTTTATTTTAATTCGAAGTAATCTACATGCATGGCATGCATATTGCTGTCTGTGACTACGAATACATTTCTCCTCGTGTCTGGCACAATATATACCAAGAGCTGATGTACAAGGATGTGTGAAGAAACAACATATTCATGCTCCACATCAAGTCTTAAACAGACAAGAAAGTTAACTCTAATAATTACGTCCTTCTTAATAACTGACCATTCATTTGTACAATGGATTTATACCAGAATCCATGCATTTCGAGTAAATAATGTATATTAGACAATAGTAAATCATATAAAACTCTAGAACCGAGTATAAAAATTTGAAAAATAAAATCGGGTTTATAATGTAAAACATAAGACAAAAGAACATTAGACCCATGCAGATTGTATCGTGAAATAATTGACGCGAATATATAATGTAAAATATCAGACTCCAGCATAAAATTCAAACTTTATTGACCCTAGTATGTAATGGTAATGTAAAACACAACATGAGTATATAAGGAAAAGCATTACACGATTTACGACTTTCACTCCAAAACTCGAGTTATTACTTAAAAATTAGAAAAGTGCAGTTAATATAAAACACCAATAGACATGAGGGTAATGTCTGAAAATGCAATCAAAGATTAGACGTCTTGTCAAAAACGTGATACATTCAAATTCCCAAAACAAATCCGAACGGTTGATTTGGTACCGGTATTAAATTACTCTTCGTATAACTTGATACGGTTTGATTCTTCATATACAAACCGCACCACTCGACCTCTCAAACCCCCTAAAATATTTAAATAACAAACATGCACACTGATTCAGAGCAAAGTCTGTAAATGTCATATCCACTTAAATGTATTAGTCTTGGTTAGGTGATCACACTATTTTCTTTCTTGTTACAAAGAAAATAAACATAACATTTGCCGTCTTCTAGTCATCATTAAATCGGAATTACTACATATTAGCATATATTGATGACAAATGCAGGAGTGTAATGAAGTAAAGAAAGTTGATAAGAAAGTGTCCAGAAATTTTGAGCAGTTTTTGTACACCTGATTAGATAATTTTGCGTTTTCAGATAATTAAATTAATTTTCTTGATTGCTTTGGGTGTAATTGATGGTCGACATCGATCTTGTGGATCGCTATGGGATATCTGTTTCCCGGGTGACAACAGATCTTTCCCTCTGCAACTAAAGTTTGTTTTTCTCTCTGGGATTTGACTTTACTACCGGATTTGACATGTTCAACACGGCGGGTGTCTTATAAGAAGCAGGAGATGCTTACTCTACCGGTACACCTGATCTCACCCGTAGTTTTATTGGGTCCGTGTTGTTCATCTGTATGTGTGTCTTCATTTTTCTTTTTTGTCCCGTACTTAAGTGGTGTCCTTGTTTCTTAGTGTGTCCGATGTTGCCATTGTCCATGGATTGTTCGTTCTTTTGATTGACGGTTCGGTTCTCACTTACTTCCATAAACAACTCACACTTCATTACCTGTTTCATTTTTGTTTTCTAAGTGTTGAAGGAATAAAACATTTTTATGACAGTGACGAGCTCAGCAAGAGATAGTTGTTTTTTAGTATATGGAGGTAATAACAAAATTACCGCACAGAATTGTCAAAAGCCAAAGTCAAAGAGGCAAAAAGAGAAAACAGGTGAAAATTCAAAGGGTAATTGTAGACTACAATGGTCCTGACTTGGTACAGGCACTTAAAAAAGAAATATTGAGTTAATCCAGTTTTATAGTGCGCCAACCCTCCTTTTCCATAACGGTTACGTGCGTTAGAAACTCAAAAAGCATTTGCAAATGCTATTGAAAGGTTGTAGACAGTAAAAGAATTGATCACCCCAGTTATAAGTAAACAAGAATGTTGAATCACAGTTCCGGAAAGAGACTTCAAATTTTTCAACAAGGGACTGATATCTGTTTTAACTTTTTTATTAATCGTATGAGACGGAAGTTTTTGAAGCCTTGATTAATAAGGCGGTCACGAAGATAACTTTGTCTAATAAAAAAGTCTGCATAATTTGTGCTAGCTTTAACAAAAAACTGTGAAAAATACACTCCGTAAGTAGGCGAAGTTGGAATATTGCTATCCATGTAAGGGAATATTAGAGCTCCCATATACGATCATTAAAAAGTCTGAGGGTTAAACCTTAAAGAAAGGAGTAAAAACAAAGAAGAATGTCAACGGTCCGCAATTACCAGTCTGGTAATTTGGACGTTAAAACCCAATCATCATCATCATCATTATTATTTTTGAAATACCCGTACAAAGTCGGAACCATTGCGTTTTACAATTTTTCCGGTGGTTGTTCACCTGCTCCGTCTTTTTGCCCTTTGGCTTTAACTCTTGACAATCCTGTTTGGAAAGTTTTTCATTACCCTCATGTGGTAACAGATCATGAGAAAGATGAGTATGGCGTTATTAATTTTGAATAAGTATTTATTAATGAAAAGTTTTCAAGTATTTCAGCAGTTGACACTATTACTTTATATCTTTTTTGGCCAGACCCACCCTTCCTATAAGGCCCATATCATATTAATATAATACTGCAATTGAACAAACATTACGTAAATCGAAATGTTCTCGTTCCATGTAACACAAATAACATTTACTACGAACTGAAACTGAAAACATACTGCCTTTGTTTAAATGTAAAGAGGGAGTCCCCACTAACAATTCATATAGAACTTACGGAAAGATCAGCCCCGTACATTCTCGCACATGTTTTGCTATTCTGCATTTGTCGTTTTATCTAATATAATGCGAAACAAGATTGTTGTGTTGTGGCAACCTTAGCGTTTAAATTCATTTTTTTGTCGAGATATACAGAAATTGAGTTCACACTAACTTCGGTATTTTGTTATTTATTACCACTGGGCCGAAGCCCCTGCTGGTGGACTGTTAGTCCCCGAGGATATTCACCAATCCAATGTCAGTACTTAGTGGCTGACCCGAAAATCGATTTCTAAAATCATCTTAAAAAATTGCAATATCTAAATAAAAAAAATAAATAAAAACTAAAGAGTATCTCCCTCTGCATAGCCCTGAACTTCGCTGTGTTTGGCTTTCCCATTTTAGATCATACCATGTTAACTTGTTGTCTTTCAGCTTTTACACAGGTTTGTTTATGGATCCCCAAATGTTTTGATATGATGATATGTCCTGGAGAGACATATTATGTCGAAATGCGCATATGCAGAAACTAAATTCACAGTAACTTCGGTATTTTGTTATTTGTAAACTCGATAGTATAAAGTTTAGAATACTCCATTAATAAATTTGTTAGAAGTGTGAGTAATGATATTAAAAAGGTACCTTCGGCTAGCCATTATACATTCTACGTCAATTCCAAATCAGTTTTCCATTATGCGGATTTTTCTTTCTTTTCAGAACTTTCTGACATTTTGCGAATCGCCATAAACATAGGCCATGGGCTGAAATCACTTTCCGTGCACCCCCCCCCCCCACTTCCCATCTAGACCGATTTTTTTCAGTCCTCCTATATCCCCTCTTCAAAATAAAACATGTTAACACGAACATAACCTGCACGCATAGACAGTATAGGGCCACTTTTATAGTACACAGCGAAAAATTCTTGTATTTTCGCTTTAACCTAAGTTTCATCTTTTAAGCTCCATAATTATTTAATGATAAGTAATATGTAGTGAAATTTGGTACCAAATTAAAGCTAGTTTAATATCCTTTACAATGAATTCAAATTTGGGCACTTTACGCCATTTTTATGATCTGGGGATGCAAAAAATGTACCCCTCCCCTGGAAAAAAATTGCGAAAATGACAATTTTAGGCTGTCAATTCCTTTCAGATAAACAACCCTCGTCATTTGATCTAGCTTTTATGTCTAAATTATCTGTTGTGATACAATGTTGGAAAATAAAACCATTAATGTCCATAAAATTTTGATTTTCCGTACAGAATTTTTGAAAAATGGGAATTTTCGGAATTTTCGATTTTTTCACAATTTCGACTTTCTGACACTATGGTCGTAAAAATCTGATTATATATTTAATAATTGCCGATGTAATAATGATTTATGATATGTTAGCAACAAATCGTGTGCAAACATTTTAGTTTCAGACGTATTGTAGGTTCAGAAATGTGAAAATTAGCACCCCTCCCCTAAAAATTAAGGGAAAATATGAAATATTCAGGCTCTAAATGATCAAAGAATAATGTTTCATTGGAATTCTAGTGTGTATTTCACTAAAGCTGACATGCAGAAGATCATTTAAGTAGATTTAAACTTTTTAAGAGGTCTCTGTTTGATTCTTCTGCTCGAAATTGTATGCAAAATGGGAATTTTCCGTTTTTTCAGAATTTCTGCTGTTTTGACTTTGAGATGCAAATACTTCATGAAATTGATATATAACTTGAAGATGTTGGTTAGATATCCTTTCATCATATCTAAGTCATAAGAAAATATGTTTTTAAACAATTTTAGAATATCTACAGTCTCATAAATTACAAACATATAGCTTCTTACCACAAATATTCAACACAATTTATTTCATTTTGTTCAGCTTGAAAAGCTTAAACATTGTATAAAAGTCCAATAACATATCATTTCAAATACCAAAATACACAAAGACTCCCATATATCACAAATAAGATCACGTGGGTGGTTGATGGGAAGTTATACAACAATTAAACTTCGAATCTTGTAAAATTCCGAAATGCTGAAAAATCCCATTTTTCACGAAAATCGCCCAAAATATACAATTTTACCCATATTTTGGTGTTAAAATTGCATATTGCGTTATATAGAATGCATTTATTTAAAAGAAAGTAAAACATTAGTATGTTTTGTTCATATAAATGTACAGAAATACATATTCTGGGGATTTGTAAACATCATTTTCCTGGGGTAGGGGTAAAATTTTCGGAATTTAGAGTCACATTGAACACTCGTTGTTCTTCTAAACATTGTTTTAATATAACTTATATATCGGTTAGAACAATGAATTGGAATATCTGCATATAGATCCTCCATATTTGCCACATATAACTATTCAAAAGTGAATTTTGGACAAATCTGAAATGCTGAAAATCCCCAATTTTTATCAATTCTGTACAAAATATTAAGTTTAAGCTGTCAAGTGGGACTTAAAATGACAAATCTTGATAGAAATTATGTAACATTGTTATATTCAATGCAGATTTTGTTTGTTTTTGGTTCTTTTTGTGCGAATATAGTAAAAAAATGACTATCATAGGGAAAATTAGTTGGGGTAGGGGTAGGTTTTTCGGTATTTAGAGTCACATTTAACACTCCTTGTTTTTCAAAACAGTGTTTTAAGACATCTAATGTATCGCTTAGAACAATTAAATGCATAGTTGCAGATGAATCCTCCAGATATGACATATATTACGATTTAACAATGAACTTTGGAGAAATCTGAAATGTTGAAGATTCCCATTTTTCATCAGTTTGGCCCAAATATTGAGTTTTAATCAACAAATGGCTGTTAAAATACCAAATCATGATGTATAATTCATGCAACATTGTCATATATAACACACATTTTGCGTGTTGTAGTTTTTTTATACGAACTGAGACAAAAAATTGACAATTTTAGGGAAAATTTGTTGGGGTAGGGGAAAGATTCTCTGTATTCAGAGTCACATTAAACACCCCTTGATATTCTAAACACTGTTTTAAGACAACTCGTGTATTGCTTAGATCAATTAATTGGCATATCTGCAGATATATCATCCAGATTTGCCATATATAACGGGTTAACAGTGAACTTTGGCCAAATCTGAAATGTTGAAAAAACCCATTTTTCATCAATTTCTAGCACAATGTTAAGTTTAAGTCAACAAATGGCTGTTAAATTACCGAATCGTGATGTAATTCATGCAACATTGTCATATTCAACACACATTTTGCGTGTTTGAGTTAATTTATTGCGAACATAGACAAAAAATTGACAATTTTAAGGAAAATTTGTTGGGGTAGGGGTAAGATTTTCGGTATTTGGAGTCACATCAAACACTTGTTGTTTTTTTAACAATGTTTTCAGACATTTAATGTATCGCTTAGAACAATATATTGGCATATCTGCAGATATATCCTCCAGATCTGGCATATATAACGATTTAACAGTGACATTTGGGGCAAACCTGAAATGTTGAAAATTCCCATTTTTCATCATTTTCAGGCAAAATATTGAGCTTAAGTCAACAAATAGCTGTTAGAATACGGAATTCATGGTATAATTTATGAAACATTGTCATATACAACACTCATTTTGCGTGTTTGAGTTAATTTGTTGCGAACATAGACAAAAAATTGACAATTTTAGGGAAAATCTGTGGGGTAGGGGTAAGATTTTCTGTATTCTGAGTCACATCAAACACTTCTTGTTTTTCTTAACAATGTTTTCAGACATCTAATGTATCGCTTAGAACAATAAATTGGCATATCTGCAGATATATCCTCCAGATTTGGAATATATAACGATTTAACAGTGTTATTTCTGCAAATCTGAAATATTGAAAATTCCCATTTTTCATCAATTTTAGGCAAAATATAGAGTTTAAGTCAACAAATGGCTTTTAGAAAACGAAATCATGGTTTAATTGATGAGACATTGTCATATACATCACACTTTTTGCGTGTTATGGTTATTTTTATGCGGACATAGACAAAAAATTGACAATTTTACAGTAAATTTGTTGGGGTAGGGGTACGTTGTATTGATGTATGATGTTTATATTACATAAGAATGGCCATTATTTGCAATAGTTGTAAAGCAAATATAATAATCTTTCATTTGATACCTACTTTAAATGATATTTGTTTACTGAAAAGTAATATTGGGCAAAAGAATGCAAAAACTAAGTAATAATCGGAAATATTCAAAGATCCATTTATTTGGTCTATTTGAAAATAAAACTTTGGTCATTAAAAATATATTAACATTATGTTAACATGTTTTATATTCAAGAAAATCGATCGAAAAACTAAAAACAATTTTCAGAATTGGGAATCGAGATGCACTTCGGGTTCTTTAGACCATCAAACTTACGCAATTTCAATGAAAATATCTAAATTTTCCTCAATATTTCATAGGGGTAGGGGTACGTTTAATGGCGCTGTGGAACGCATTGGGCATAGAAATTGTAAAAATTTGGGTTCTTTGTAAAGCTCATACAATAAGCAATCATTTGATACATCGTTTTTATAACTGGGAAGCATTTGGTCAACATTTTGAGGCAACTGAAAGAAAAATTTGAACGAAAAACAAAATTTTCCAAAATTTCGGTAGGTGGGTCTAAAAATGGGCCCTGTTCCTCCAGTGCGTGCAGGTTATGCTCGTGTTAACATGTTTTATTTTGAAGAGGGGATGTATGCGGACTTAAAAAAATGGGTGGGGTTGGGAAGTGGGGGTGATGCACGGGGGGTTATTCCAGCCCATGGACTATCACTTTTGATGCAAATCTTAACTACTTGTTGAATATTACATAGAAAATAATTATCTTTTTGATCTGCAAGATGGAATGAAAAAAGTGCCAAGAAATGACTAAAGTATCAATTCCTGATTAGTGAAATCTAAATGCAAAACATACTGATAAGTTGAAATGTAATGTATCAATCGAGCGTTTATTCATATCCATCATAGGAATGTCAATCAAAAGACTGATTTTGATTCAGATTTCTAATTCCTTCACTTCAGCAAAATCTGAAAGTAACTTTGCTAAAGTCTCTAATCTTAATATCTATGAGCTTTTATATTTCAGTTTCATTTTGGTTTATTTAATCAACGCATTGGTTTAATGTTAAATCAATTACTATTTCTAAGGTAATTAATCAAAATGCGACAAACATCATTAGATGTCCATTTCGACACATTGCTGTGATCCTTAATTAATGATATTGTTTATTTTTGTTCAATAAGCCTTGGAATGATTTACAGAGAGCATGGTCAGTGTTTTGTAAATATACATTTCTGTAACGAATGGACACTGCTTTAGCTGTGTAAATAGCCACTGCCTTTAATGTCTCATAGAATGGCTCAATGTAGCAATAAATAAAAGATAAGACGTTTCTAATAGAGTCATTTGCTGGATTGCCTGATCGGTAATCAAATGAAGTAAATTTGATGAATAGCCAATTGTTAACCAGATATAAATGAGAGAGAAATGCGATTACAGGTTTCTGAGATCATCAGAGTGTTGAAAATGATTTAGCCCATAGATTAACTGTATTTATAAAAGTTGGAATTCTTGTAAAGAGGAAGAAAATTGATGTACGTAAGATAACATTTCTTTTGTTTTAGGTTATTTGGCAGGACATTTTATTTCCTCTTGCATTTCAGAAGTCTTGTACAAAATAAATCAATGGTACATTTTGTATGTGTGCATCATATTATGTAATGTCGGTTATAGTAACGATAATTGGTTCAATACAAATTCGAATTATATTTAGTGCTCATTTATGAGAGACAAAACGTGAAACCTTTGTCAGAAGTTCTAGTCATATTCAAGAATTATAATCAAAGGATATTTATAAATTTGTACTCTGTTGTGTTAACACATTTTACAATTATTCCAAGGACAACTTTACAGAATCTAAAAATAAATCATTTCAAGAAAAGTTGTGTCCCATGAATCAATGACAATATTGAGACACTTTCTGACCATGAAAGACAAGACCTGTACTAACCGTCTGATTGTTTTTAGTTTATAGAGTCAACAAACTTAGATAAATCAGTTACCCGCCTTTAGCAATATGGTATCGACCGATGTTGGACCTTTTGCTCAATAGTATTTCTTGTTATTGTTGTTATCGGATGACAGATCTCAGCTAATTCGGATACTCGGCTTATGAAATGAAGTATCAACCGACGTTCGACCTTTTTCTCCCACAATAATATTTCTTGTATAAATTCACAAACCTCGGCTTAATCCGATACTCGGCTTATGAAATATGGAACCGACCGAAGTACGCTTGCTTGTCAGTATTCTTATTCAAGATCTAAACCAATTTTTAATAAATGTTTAGCTTCTTGTGGGTTCGCTTCATAAAATTTTGTATTTTGTTTGTAATGCCTGCTAGCAGACTGCTTCCGGAGTTATATATCCATAAAGAGAAATTTGATTTGCAAGAGCATTTTATTACATTCATAAGATTTAACGCCATTATTTTATTTCAAATAATGACTATCTAATTCAATGAACAGAATAGAGGCCAACGGTTTTAAGAAAATGGCAGCCAAAATATCAGTTATTTCACTCTTTATAGCTTTACATTTTGAAGTGAATATCAATTTTGTTAGAAGAAAACTCCAGGCATTGGGGATGAAAAACTGTTTCAGTACGAGATACATTGATTTTATAACCTTGCAATATAACACAATGGTTTCATTTGTACAACCAATATTCTAATACAAACGACGATTAACATTCACTCAGTATACAAAAGCGCAACCTATCAAAAAGACATGTTATAGATCTGGCCATTAACACTGTTTCTAGACAATGAACAACAAAATACCTAGATACTGAAAGAATGACATGAAGCTTATAAAAATTGTTAATGTCGGTTCGTTAATGGTTGCATTTTATATTTGTTCGAGTTCCATTCAACTCGACAGAACCAGGTGCCTCAATTTCATTAAGCGCTAATGAGAACCGAATTCTTGTCTTTTAAATACTAGTAAATAAATGCTGAAATACGTAGTAAAACCAAACTAGTTATAAATTTGAAGGATACCTTAACAACAATTTTTACTAGGTTTTTAATTGACGAAAACAATAAAGCTGAAGTGTTATAAAATCATTGGTTACTATGCAGATATATCTAACATGAATGAATTTTGCCACCACTTTATGCTTGAGACACCCACGTCGTTATTTCTGATGTCTGTTTCAATTTACAATGTCTTTCTCTCGCGTGATCTCTATTAAAGCCAACAATTGTTGTTCAGAGATTATTGAAATTCATGAACATGTGCAAACATGCAATTACTGGAAACCCGAACGGATGACAACACATTAATAAAATTAGGTAAAAATCAATGTGATTTATATTAAATGACCAGTTCGTCACGTACCGAGGTCCGTCACTTTCAACAAATGTTGCCTCCTGACCATCTACTAACAACAAGTCGGTATAGATAACTTGAATGACAA
>MJUU01008998.1:53051-66794 GCA_002080025.1 Modiolus philippinarum
GCATAAATGGTGTATTGTTGCCCAGTAACAGTGCTAGAAAATGTTTTTTCGGTATTGGCAGCTCGGCAGCAAGCACAGTTACTTCTACCGCAAGGCCTGTAGCACCCTGTTGTTGATTGAGGCTTTTTTGATATTTTAGCTGTAACAAGGACGTCTTTTATATTTCTTGGCCTACGAAAAGATGTTAACGGTGGGGCTTTAAAGATTTTAGTCAAACAGGGATCATTTTCTATAAGGTTCCAGTGTTTACGTATAACTCTTGGGATCGGCTTTAGGTCTGGATGGTATGTAAGTACAAGGGGAATTCGTTCTGTTGCATTTTTTTCTTTGTACTCCAGAAGATTAGCTCTGTCAATATTTTTTACCTTCTCAAAAGATGTTGAAATATTTTGGTCTTTATAACCACGTGCAACAAGATGGCTTCGGAGTTCGCCGAGTCTGTGGTTTTGTTTTTGTTACGTTGAACAAATTCTTTTGATGCGGACTACTTGACTGAAAGGGATGCTTTTAGCACAGTGAGGTGGGTGGCAGCTACTCGGAGAGAGAAATTGGTGCTTGTCTGTCTTTTTAGTATGGAGATCAAATGTCATGGTTCCGTTTTGTAAAATTGTGGTGGTGTCCAAAAAACAAATTTTATCCGTTGATGACTCGGCAGTAAATTTGATAGTAGGATGGAACTCATTACAATACTGCAAAAACATTTCAAGTTATTCAGATGTTTCATTCCACTTGAGATCTATGTCATCAATAAAACGGAACCAAGACATTGGTCTGCATGGGGCATTCGAAAGGAGGCTTTGTTCTAATTCTCCCATAAAGATGTTGGCATATGATGGAGCTAGTTTCGTTCCCATGCTTGTTCCATCTATTTGTAGATAATGTTCATCGTTGAATAATATAACTTAATATGATATTATATATAACTTGATATTATGAAAAAGAAAGGAAATGGTGTAAATGTCAAGGAGACAACATCCCATATCCAGGTTAAAACGACCCAAAACAAAGCATCTGGGGGTCACGGTACGGTTTTCAACACAGTGAGGAACCTCGCGCCATATAGCATTACTTGACAAGTCTAATGAATGTAATATGTATAGGGGGTTCTAACATTATTTTCCTGATTTTTTTTATACATGTACTGAATCATTGTGTTAATATTTGCATGCAGGCATTGCTTACAAGCAGCTTTCGGGTGGGAGATGCAGGCGCAGTCTCTGGGAATTTTATTTTAATATTGTATAAACTAAGGAAATCATTTTAAACAAATATATCGTCCTGGTAAAGTCTTCATGTTGTTTGGAATGCACGGTTCTTGAGAGTCAATGTAGTTTTAAATCGAAACAGAATCTCGGGCTTGGCTTTTGGCCATTGTTTTAATTCGAAAGACCCACTCTTTGAACGGAAAACAGAATTTGTACATTTTTTCTGAATCCGTGAAACTACAAAATGTAATTTTTGATATCAAAGTATGAAATTATTAAAAACTTGAGTTTTGTTTGTGTTTGTCATCACTATGTTTTCATGTAAGAGCGCATAATAGAAAGGCAAATTTTATGTTCATGTCACAAAAAAAAAAAAGGGTTCCAGACAATAATATATTGCCAAATGCATCTCGACTATCGTTTCGGTCTTTTTCAGAACAACCAGCACACATTCCTGATCAACTTTTTAGTCATAAGTTATTACACCAGAACTAATACATGAGAGAAAATTTTGAAATAAATATTAACTCTGACTTAAACTCGAATCTTAACGCTAACTCGAAACGTAACCCGATATATCGTATTAGGAAAACAACAATTCAAGTTAAATATAACTCGACTTTTAACTCGAAGTGTACCTCGAACTTTAACTCGAACTGTAACTTGAACTCGAACTTTAACTCGAACTGTAACTCGAACTCTATGGTTACGAAAACTTTCCTAAAATGCGATTTTTATATTATCTTTATTGGGTATGGATATACCCAATAAAGATGATATAAAAATCGCATTTTAGGAAAGTTTTCGTCGCGGGTGAAGTATATCAAAGACGTTAAGCTACTGACTTTATACATATACTATGTTATATTTTCTTTAAATCCCCTGTTTGTCTCCTGATCTTGATATTTACATATGAGTTACCTTCCAGGATAACAGACTTAACACCTCTGACATGCTATAGCTACTAATAAGATAAGGGCTCTTTGTTGTTTGACAAAGATAACAAGAGAAACTTATACTTCCTTCAGGAGCTTTGATACATTATTCTTTATATTTTAGATAAAATTTACTTACAAAAACAGGATAACAGTAAACACCTATAATGGCCAGGAATTACAATCACCTGCCACAATTTACAAGCAAACTGCACCAGAAAAACAATATTGAAAGCAAGAGACAAACAAAAATAACGATAGAAACTCGGGATGGCAGGACGTGGTACCGGCACTAGCAAAAGCCAATGGCAGGGTTTAACCGGTTAATGGGTACCCCCCCCCCCTTTCTCTATCCCGGTTCCCTATAGTATCTTAAACATGTGAATAAAACCAAATACAGGTAGACTACTAACTCAATGACCACTATCTTGGAAAAGAAAAACATATGACAAAACGTAATTTAGAAAGATGGGTCAAAGAGTGCTCGCCGCTTAACCTCCAGCTACCTTAAGGAACCTAGTCTGCTGGTAAAACACTGTCGCACGTTTGGAATGTATTTTTTGTATTTTCAGCGACATCAATTTTCATTTCTTCTTCTTTCTTTCTGTTTTTAACCGGGTAGTTTTTTTTGTTGTTGTTTATTTTGTAATCAAGATTCTAAATTTGAATTAAATATGCAATTAGCAAGACTAATTGGTTGGTCGTAATTGAACAATATCAATTTTGTATTTTTTGCAAAATCTTAAATCAATTAAGTCTAGATCGAGATAGCTGAAATACGAGAGAGCCCGACATACCAAGGTTTATCAGCAAAATAGAAATTCGACAGAGCCCGGACTCATACATCGAGAGAGCTGCAATACGACGGAGCCCGACCGGAAACGTAAATGTACGTAAGACAATACGAAAAGATTCTTATTGTATGAATATGTCTTTCCATTTTTGTTTGGGGAAAACACGGGCTCCGGGCTCATTCCTTTTGGAACGTGAGTCTCTTGGTTCATACTTTTTTTTTAGAACGTAAGGCTCCGGGCTCCAAACCGTAAGGGCTCCGACCTCCAACACTTCGTCTCTGGGTTTCAACACTAAGACTTAAGATTCACTCAAAGGGGTCCGGGCTCCACTCGCTGGGCTCCGGGCTCTCAGAGAGCTTTGGATCCAGTATTATAACTGCAGTTTTTGAAATTTGATATGTACATTCATTGAAGAATTAGCACAATTTACATACCTGTAATGCCGCACGCGAATACGTTATCTCCTCTGACACTGCTTGTATAGCTTGTTTATGATGTTATCTTAATTGAACATAAAATGATAAGGGCGAATGGCAGCAATGCATTAATAAGGGATCGAATTTGTAGGATTGTTAATGACCAGTAAACACAGGAATCGGACATTCAGTGTATACAAATTCTGTGCAGTTCATAGTAGACATATACTACATGTTTAGAAGGAGTACTGATCAAGATAGAAAAAAGAAGGGAAACGGGGAATGTGTCAAAGAGACAACGACCCAAAGGGGAGTAATAACAACTCAAAGCCACCATAAGATCTTCAATGAACGGTGAGAAAACCCCACACCCAACGGCAGGTCGGAGTCGGATGCCTATAACAGGCATCATAATAAAGCAACATAGTATCATTGGACATAAATAACAACAAACAAATAGAGACCAGTTCTGGTCAACTATGTGAAGGGCAATATTTTTATTCGCTCAACTGACCCAAAGGGTCAGTGTGAGCTATTGCCATCACTTAGCGTCCGTCGTACGTCCGTCCGTCCGTTAACTTTTCACACGTTCATATTTTCCTCTGAAACCACTGAAGCAAATTCAACCAAACTTTACAGGAATGATATATGGAAGGCCCTTAACAAAGATTGCACATTTCGTCCAAATCCGACAAAAAAGAACATGGACGCCAGCGCGGAACTTATGTTTAACATTGGCAAAAATCACATTTTCATCTTCCTGCTAGCCGGAATAATAGACAAAAATGTCTATTCTTCCGGCCAAAATTAAATGCACTTTAAACAAAAACAAATGCATTTTCCCTTTTAAACAATAGTAAATCTTATTAATTTACCTTTACTTCGTTTTCCTTTTGAAAATGATAATTTTTGCAATGTTCTAACTATTAACATTTATCTGAATTTCAATGGCCAGAAAAATAGACATTTTTGTCTATTTTTCCAGATAGCTGGACAGATAGTAAAATTTGTCTATTTTTCCGGCAATAAATGATACAAACTACAACAAATTATTTTCCTATTTATCAATATCTAACGGCTTTACATTACTTTAAACTTACATTTATTTCACAGATATTGAAAATAGGCGACTTATATTAAATGCAACGGATTCAAATGTTACAAATTATCTTAAACTTCTCTCACTGTCAACTGCCGGAAAAATAGAGTTTTTTGTCTATTCTGCCGGCTAGTCGGAAAAATAGCCACTTCGTTGATTATTTTCATCATCTTCTATGAAATTATTGAAGCAAACTTAACCAAACTGAATTAAAATGATTTATAGAAGGGCTCATTTCGCTCGGATCTAACAAAAAATATTGCTGCAAGCATGAAACATTCAATGTAGCTTAACATTGGACCATAAGGGAAAATTAAATTTTGATGATCTTCTCTGAAACCACTGAAGCCAATTCAACCAAACAATACCTTAACATTAGATCCTAAGAGAAAAAAAAATTGGTCATCAGCATAGACATGGCTTATAATAGAAGCATTTTGTCACGTCACGTGAACGATTCAGGATCAGTCGCTGCATGAGCCTCTAATCTATATTTTCTCAATACTTGATATTATATTTAATGTTTACGCAATTCTTAAATTTTTATCTCCTCGCCTCAGCTACCCTCTTCATCCCCAGTGAGACACAGAGAAACAAACAATCACTATAGTTATGGTTCGTGCACATGTAACATAGATGGGGTTGTGAATTGTGACCCCCATGACAAACCCTATGTAATGTTGGACCAGGTCTTCTCCCTGGGTTGTACTTTTGTGTATGATTGCCTTACCCTGCTAACTGATGTCATCATGGCTCCATGTTTTCAGTTCAGGTTTCCTCCCATAGCCTTCAATTAAAAAGTCTATCACAAAGCAATGATACTATTTAACCCATAGATATACTTAATACTTCTTTCTCTTATGATGCAAGCTTATTATCTATTCCTTGCACGAATAGTTACTTGTCGTACACAACGAGACTTTGAAGCTGGAGTTAAATATGAACTTGTTGAATCGCTTTTACAGGAATTTCATTGGTCAAGCACAAATAATAACATATAATAACATATCACGCGTGACTACTATGAAATCTCGTTTGCCGTGATTAACGTTACCTAGCAACTGTGTTGTCAACAGCAGTTCGGCACTAAATATTCATGAAAATGATAAAAGAAATTTATCGTTATGTAATTTCAAATATAATAAACTCGCCAAAGGCTCGTTTATTATATTTTGAAATTACATAACTCTAGTTGATATCCATCGATATACAATTCTTTCTCGTTGTGAAAACTATAAATATACTCACTTATGTAAACTTCCTTTTTTATGATTGAAAAATTTTGAACAGATATATCATGATAAGGATACAAGTCGCGGACGGTAAAATTTCCTGAGCCTAAAAGGCTAAAAATTTTACATGTGAATTGAAGCATAATCTAACACAGTTTCTCCATTAAACCACTTTTTCTAAGCTGAATTTTATACTAGATGACACGAAAAAAAATACCCTGTTTAACTTTATCATAAATGCATAGCGAGACAAATAAAACCATTCAAAACTTGTGCTAGAAATAAACATTTTTTGACAATAAAAATATTTGTTTTAACGATACATTGGTTTCTCTAATTATTGTTCAAAATTCACACTTTTTAGGCAATATTGAGAAAAAAGATAATATCTAACATAGGGATAGATTAGATTATTATACCTTTCCGATAATTTTATATGTAAAATTCATAGTCATTAAATGTATGTTTCTTTTTATTTTTCAGAAAAGTGCTATTACCCAGTATATATAGTACAAAGAATATCAACCGGCCAGTGAATTTCACCGTGATTACTTTTCGCAGACTTTTCAGTGAAGACGTTCATTGGTTAATAGGTGTGCCAGTTCAGCATAACTGACATTTTTAATCACAAGGACGAATATTGAAATATACATTCTTGGTATAAAAAAGACACATTTTAACCACAATTTTTATTTCTTTTTATTTTAGATTCTCTTAAATAGTAAAACATGTTCCATTCGGTATAATAAACACTTACATGTATTTACAGTGTGTCTGACTCCTCCGTTTGTTACCAATTTCAATCCTATGACTCGCCTATGAATGTTTGGTACTCTTAGGCACGGACCATTTGATTTTCAGGGGGGGGGGCTGGGATTTTCACCAGAGGCGAGAATTTTTTTTCGCACGCTTCGCGGGCCAGATTATTTTTTCCCATATACACAATGCTAGAAAATTTTGTTGAGCCGAGCTTTTTTTTCTAATGGACAGGATCGGGGCTAGATTATTTTTTTCAACCCAGATGCTGGCCAGAGAATTTTTTTGGCAAAAGTCAGGGCCAGAAAATTTTTTTTCTAAAAAATACCAGATGCATCTTTGCAAATCACAACATTGTCTGTTCTACTTAAGTATTAAAAACGGATTGTAATAAATGTAATAACTCCATCCATACATAACTATTTGATATGTTGACATATATGTTTTAATGTGACCGGTATAATTTATGGTCTAATGCTCATAATGTATGGCGGTGTGCCTGATTACAGTGATTGGTATTCTCAGCATTATCCGTTTTGCCGCATCATAAAAATAGTTAATTTGAAGTCATGATACGTCTGTATTCCAGTTGGATTTAGTATATGTAGTTTGTATAAATAATTGTTTGTTTACATTCATTCATTATTTTTCACACTATATTATTACTACATTTTTTTCTTCTTAGATGTTTTTTTCACACTGTACTATTACTATATTTTTCTCTGCTTAGATGTTCAATCAAATTGTTTTATTTTAAACATTATTAATTTGTATTGCCTAATTCCAAGACCTAAATTCTTCATGGTGTTCGAGTATTATAATTATTTTTATTCCTTCCTAAAGTTAAGATTTTAATTACACTATGACTTGTAGCATTCATCCCGGTTGGAACGATGTTCTCGTGGAGCTTACTTGAGCTCATTTGGTTTGTTTCCTATGTTATACTGTTGTTGTTCATGATGGATAATATTGTTTAGTCGCGTTTGTTTTGATGTTTTATTTTACTTCTCTTTATTTCAATAATTTCTTCCTTGTCACCTGAACTCAAATATAAAAGCCATGATTATCGTTTCATTTGATCCATAAGAGTTTTAAGCATGCGGTTAATTATATCAAGGTTTATTACTCTGATTATTGATTTTGTTTTTGATTCTCCTCTGTACATAATGATTGCTCTTTTACAGGAGCTTAATAAATTAACTAATTCACCCGTTGTCCCAATGACTACGCCATGTTCAACCGTTGTCTAAATGACTACCTAATTGCACCTTGCGTGTTTGTTTGTTCTTTTTCCAATTTTATTACAAATGGTAAAAATTTATTTTCCCCTCAGTAATGTTAGATTTAATCTCTTTAATGTCAACAAATGCCAAATGTACTAAAATTATGTTTTACATCAAAACAGAAACTGTTTTTTTCCTATGCATGTTAACTACAATCCACCCACAAGTACTCATTTCTTCAAATTAAAACAGACTTTACTATATGTCTTTACATTCAATGTAAAATATGTATATATTGCAGAACACATTATTATTATAAAGTCGTCTCGACAATTTTGTTTACTTTGTCAATTATGTAAATATGTTGTTATTTTCTGTTATTATGTTTATTACCATGAAGACTCTATTGAACCTGTCGGAATTGATACCTATCGCACACAATTATTATTTGACATTACGATTGATATAGCTGTTTACAGAATGGCGATAGGTTCCTTTTATATATGGGCTTATACAAGATTACTTAAAACATTTACGTTTTCATACCGATTTAATTTTAAGAATCTCATGAATTTTATAGAACTTTTATATTGTGCTGTCCACAAATGCTCCATTTATTATAAGTCATACATATTAAAAAATCTCCACTTTTTGTTTATTCTAATTCTTCTAATATTACAAGACAACGATGTTCACCAAAACCCTGGTCCAGACGAAGGAGAACTGTCAGTATTTCATCTAAATATTAGAAGTATTCGAAATAAGGTTGATGTTCTTGAAAATATAGCTATGGAATACTCTATTATTTGTATAACTGAGAGTCATTTGGATGATAATATAAGCAATCAAGAAATAGTCCTTCTGGTTTTTCGGAAATATTCAGGAAAGACAGAAATCGTTTTGGAGGGGGTGTTCTGATTTACATTTCTGATTATATAAATGCATCCATTAAAAGGCGAGATGATATGAGTATTAATGAATGCGAAAGGCTTTGGTTAGAAATTTCCTTCCACCGATTTAAAATTTTATTATGTAATGTTTATCGTCCCCCTTGGAATCCAGATATTTTCTGGGACCATTTTGAATATTCTATTGAACAAGCGATGAACGTAAGTGAAAACATTATATTTACAGGTGACTTAAATGTCAACCTCATGGCAAAGAGACACCATCGACTTAACGAAATAATTTCGACTTATGATATGAAAAACGTAATTAAAGAGCCCACTAGAATGGGATCTCTTTTGGACCCCGTATTAATTTTTAATTGTAACTTATTAATCGACTCTAAAGTTATTCAAATGGATAGAACTATAAACTGATCATGATGCAACACTTGCTTGTTTAAAAATCCCCCAATTCAGACGCAAATCTTTAAAAAGGAAGGTTTGGTCATATAAACATGGTGATTTTGCAGGACTCAATACAGCTATCAATGAATTTGATTGAGACGAATTTTTAGATGCAGTAGCTGATATAGATTGTATGTGTGATATGTTTACTAAAAATACTTTGAACTTATTGATTTGTTTATTCCGTCTAAAATGGTACAAATACGTCAAAATGATAAGCCATGGTTCAATAATGAATTAAGAAAGGAAATGCGAAAGAGGGATAGATTGCATAAAATTGCCCGAGAGAGTAATTGTTCTACCCACCTTAATAAATATAAGACACAACGCATTAAAGTCAATAATATGATGAAATATGCACGTGAACAGGTTTTTTCCTCTGCTGATGAAATTGTTGACTCTTTTCTTGCCAAAGACTCAAAGTCTTATTGGGGATTGATTAAAAGGTTAATGAAGGGAACCGACAAAACCTATACATTACCTCCCCTTTTTAATCGTGAGATAAATGATTTCGAGCACACTGATATAGCGAAAGCAAATTTATTGAATGATTATTGTATTATCTATGTTTATACTACTTGTTGCTATATTGTATAATTAATATTATAAGGAGAGGACAGTCGATAAGTTGTGATAACTTGTTGTCCAATCCTTTTGCTTATTATATGCAATAAAATAGTATTAAACTAAACTAAACTAAACATGTATTTACTGGGTAATCTAACAAGAGAAAGATTATGGTTCCCCTCGACATTTACTATTTTACTAGTATTAATAATGTTACAGAAGAAATAAATTTTGATAAAAATTGTCTGATTGAATGTAATTCATACAAACAAATACTGAAATTGAAATCTAAAATTCAAAATTCTGTAACTGAATATTACAAAAACTTGATAAGTGATAAAATTGCTAAATTAAATGAACAATATAAAAATTTTCTGTATAAAACCCTAAAAAAAATGAAAAAGCAGATTATTTATCTCATCCCAATAAGGAAAACAGAAAACTTAAAACAAAATTTAGAGTTAGTGACCATGAGTTGTTAATAGAAACTGGTAGATACTATAAGATACACAGAGAGGAAAGACTATGTAAAACATGTAAAGTCTTGGACAATGAGGAACATTTCTTCTTGAATTGTGCAATTAATCAATCCTGTAGAAAGCAACTTTTAGAATATTATATGAGAACTCAGCTAAATTTTAATTCCCTGAATCAGTTAAAAAAGTTGACTATTATACTAAATCCGTCAACCTCTGAACAAATTAAAACAGTCGTTTCTTTTTTACAACAGTCATTAGAACTGAGGAGAGGAGACAAATAACTGTTTTATATTGTAAACATTAATTCTTTTATGTTTTGTTCTTATAAATGTGATGTACTACAACCCAAATGGTTTATAAGTATTTGAATAAAGTGCGATTATTACGTCGATATGTCATTTCCATCTAGTACAAGAATATTTTTATGATCAGTTGAATGCTTATTTTAGTATGGTGTATTGTTCTTTGATTATATTGAAAGACAAAGAAAAAATTACTCTAACTTTATTCATAATAGCATTATTCACAGGGCATGTTTCCTACAGATCAGTTTGTACTTAGCTATAAAAAACATTTATGGGCCAATCAATATACTATCTATAGGCGCTCTTCTTACAAAATGTGCTTAGATATGAAGGTAAACGATATAAGTTCAAGAATACATGTTATAAAGCATATGTTCCTCTCCAAGTGATCGTTAATACCCCGCAATTGGCTAGCAATACCAAATTTACATGAGGCAAAGTGGAACAACGATTTATTTTTGTTCTTCATTTTGAAGTCACCAACGAGCTTTGCTTTTACATCATAGTATATTAGAAACATTTTAGAATCGGTTTGAGCGGAATTCATTGCCCTACTTCCATGTTTACCCTATGGTTGCGGGATCGTAAACAAAAATAAAATAAACTGGGAAAGGGTAATCCGTTGCCCGACAAAGAGACAAATAAGACAGTTACAACATATAAACTAGCACAAGGCACTCGTCGAGCAAATTAAAAAAAAAAACCTGGCATAATACAATCATAAAATTTTATCTTTTTTCTTTTTACATTATTAATCGGTACATGAGACGACTGGGTTAAGATTAGCTCACGTGTATTTGTTTTAATTCGATAATTGGCAAATCAGAACTGTTCATTTTTATGATTCAACAACAATAACTATGACAAACCTCAAAAAATAGCATGAAGTCACTATATATATATAGTTTGTAAAAAGGGACGCGGTCTTTTTACATACATGTATAAATTTTGATATTCTTTATTATGAAGCCTATGTGTTGCTTTTATTACACATTCCATAAGTGAAATATCGAACAGAATAAGTAAATACCAAAGTCACTGTAAATTAAGTTTCTGCAGAATACAAAGTAAGTGAGAACCAAACCGTCAGTCTAAAACAAATTTCGACAACTTATGTCTCTAAAGTACATATCAACGAAAAATGTGTAAAAACCGAGAAAGAACAAATGACCAATATGATATTTATGGAAAGCCCTTATTAAGCCAAGGACAGAACTTATGCAACTGGTGGTGCGCCTTCATTTAAAAAAAATCATATCTTTATTTACATGCCTACATATTGCAAGTTTCAAAAATAAAATCGATTTTTGGGTTAATGCCGAAGTTATGGGATGGATAAGAGAGCAATTACACACGTAATATCTGTTGATCTCTATCTGCTATTATCACGTTTGATATAAAATCAAATCACTTACAGTAATGGTATACCTCTGTGTGTTATCAACAACTTGGATTATTTTCACATAAGAAACAACGTAGAAGCATGTGAAAAGCATCAGTAACCAAATAGAAACAAACTCCTCCATAAATTGTCTGTAATTTTCAACAGACTTGTCTCATTTCGAAAATTAACCTGATAAATAATTTCCCGATGTTCAGACTATAAAATTAAATATACCTGCCATTTAAATGGATAAATATGCAATAAAAAGATTCCTCATATATCAGAGAGCGACACCGTTTTATTAATATCATATCTTAACTTATATCTTTATTGTTTTTCTGAGTGATAAACGATTCATGGTGATATGCACCTTCCCTAACATTATGCCGTATGTTATTTTACCGCCATATTATTATCGACACCCCATGCTGATTTATTATTATGTCGTATGTTATTTTACCGCCATACTATTATCGATACCCCATGCTGATTTATTGTGATATGCACCTTCCCTAACATTATGCCGTTTGTTATTTTACCGCGATATTATTATCGATACCCCATGTTGATTTATTGTGATATGCACCTATCCTAACATTATGTCGTATGTTATTTTACCGCCATACTATTATCGATACCCCATGCTGATTAATTGTGATGTGCACCTTCCCTAACATTATGTCGTATGTTATTTTACCGCCATATTATTATCGATACCCATGCTGATTTATTGTGATATGCACCTTCCCTAACATTTATGTCGTATGTTATCTTACCGCCATATTATTATCGATACCCCATGCTGATTTATTGTGATATGCACCTATCCTAACATTATGTCGTATGTTATTTTGCCGCCATATTATTGTCGATACCCCATGCTGATTTATTGTGATATGCACCTTCCCTAAATTCTGTCTTATGTTATTTTACCGTCATATTATTATCGATACCCCGTGCTGATTTATTGTGATATGCACCATCCCTAACATTACGTCGTATGTTATTTCACCGCCATATTATTATCGATATCCCATGCTGATTTATTGTGATATGCACCTTCCCTAACATTTATGTCGTATATTATTTTACTGCCATATTATTATCGATATCCCATGCTGACACTTCTGCTCGGTTCTTTGAGATTAAAATAATAGATTAGAAGAAGAATGAATACAACTCATAGCTAATTAAGGCTGGTGAAATATTAGCAATTTAAAAGGAATCTGTTATGAAAAGGTTCACATTACAAAAGTAAAAAAATCCAAAAGAAGAATTACCCCATAAACAAAACAAGAAAACACAAAAGACTAGATTTACTCACTGTGGAGGAAGACATAGAGTGAAGACCCCTGGAAATCATGACTTGGCGTTTATGACGCCAATAAAATAAATCATTAACTTGAAAAGTTGCGACAATAGAAGTGTATAAAAACATATATTATGTTGTTCTCACAAACTGCTATGTGAACCTCAAATAAAATAAATCTCCCTTTTAGTCCCACAGGTAGTATGTTGCTCAAGCAACCGTTTTTTTGTTTTTTTTTTATTTTACATTACGTGAAATCGTCCGATCTGTACAATTATAATTTTTCCCATATCTTGTCATGAATCTGACATTACTTCTGTTTTCTTTATATTGATGGTAAGTCAATCAAAGTTGCATTCTGTTTTTTGCATTTCTTTGCCTTCACTTTCATGAGTTGTGCAACGAAATCATCTTCATCTGAAAAAAAATAAATATGAAAATAATGTCAATCCCACTCCCGTGTTCCCGTTGGTCAGAATAGATCTAGGAGAGAAGACATTACGCGTTCTTGTCTCACTCTATATTTCAGACCGGTGAGTTTCCAATGGAACATTTAAATTCAGTAAAAACACTTTCAATTGATGATTTTATCTAATGAGGCATGTATTACACAGTTACTGTGATCACGAAGAAGCCTTTGGCTTCGAAGTATACTAGTGGCCGGCACAAATGCGGAACTACATGGCT
>MJUU01009005.1:5881-53906 GCA_002080025.1 Modiolus philippinarum
ATACAATATCTAAATTAGAAAATTTTGTTTAAAACTAAGGAGTATATATCTCCCTCATGCAAAGCTCTGTCCTTAGCCGAGTTTGGCTTTCTATTTAGATCCTTTTGATTATTTGTTCTCCATCTGCCTTTGTCAGTCTGAAATCCGGTGGTATTTAAACAATAGAAAATGAACTCTCGTTTAGAAAAGATAAAAATGTCGATTGCAACGCGTAACTCGTTGTCAGGGCCTGATAAAAGTCACTTATAACATGAAAATTTATACTCTGTTATGTTCCTGTGACGTATCTTGATATTGACAAATGATATTTTTAAAATTTTTTGATATTTCTCGCATATTTATGAATGAAAAATGAGATTTCCCGGAATAAAAATGGTTCCAAAAAGTTTTGGATCTAGGCATTTCTTTATAACGAAAATTTCCAGGAAAAAAATATACTTTGCAATTATATATTTATCGATTCATTTGCAAATTTTGGACTGGGTACACGCAGTGGTTTTGACAAAATAAAGTATACAAAACAACCGTTTATACCTCGCAACCATCATGGTTACATAAACAATATCGCTTTTACTCACTAAGCACGTCGGGTCGTTGAATGGGTTTTAACTGAAGGCACGCCCTTTTTCTTAATTGAACCAATGAAATCTTGTGTTGATGATTACCCTTTGAGACCAAGGTATAAAAAGAAAATGGTGTTGTTTCGAAACGATATAATTTTGCCTAGTAACATAGGATTAGATTTGGATCTCAGCGTTTCTTATGCAAGAATCGTTACTAAATTGATCCATAAATAAAGTATGTTAAAAATCTATCTGTACATATGATATTGTCTGGGTACATGCATTTTAACGCCCTATAGTAATTGATTTTGACCAGTGTGTCCATTCAATATTTTCATCACGGCGGTAAATTATGTAAGGAATTCGCATATTACCTCTTCTTGTCACTTTTTTACTACAAAGTAAAGATCTGGGAATTGAATGACGTTTTCACTAAATATTGTACTTGTTTATTTCTTTTGAAGTCTTGACATTTTGTTGATTGTTTATTTTCGTCGCCATGCTGTTAATTTGTTCCGAAAAAGTTATGAGACACAGAAGAGTTTTTCTAGAAGTGAGATAATTTTATACCACTAGATTTCCCGCTGTTGTACACCTTTCGATTTTCTGGATTTCCAATGTTTTGATTTTCTCTTCACTGATGAGACATAAGTTTTCGAAATGGCCATATACAGAAAGTAAATTTTCAGTAATTTCGGCATTGTGTTATTGATTACACGTTTTCTGTCCTTTAGGATTATATGATGCCACATTTTGTGAAGAAAATATCATGAATTTTGTAAAATAGAATTGATGTTTATATGTGCAACAGCTTTTTGTGATAACTTGACCTCCAGTAGGCTTTCATGGAAGCTTAAGGGAGATCTCGTACATCAATTCTGGTTTTTAAAGAGTTTAAACAGATGAAATTAAATCTATTCTATCATGATGTTCGGGTAAAGATTTTTTTTTCAAATCTTTTATTGCAAAATCTAGGAAAATACCCGAGTATTATAAGATAGTGTACTCCTTTGAAGCAATTCAGTCAAACAATACCTATTATTATATTTGGAATTCATGAAACTGTTTAAAATATAATAAAACAATTATGGCCCTCTGTTGACGTGAAACATTCAGATTTGTCAACCCTTGGAGGGGTAGTTTCCCTCGGGCTAACAACTCCTTTCTCGGGTTGACAAATCTGGACGTTTCCCTTAACAGCGGGCCATAATTGTATATTGTACACCGTTGAATCTGTCCTGGGGCATTCTATTGATTAAATTAGCTAAGGAAAAAAAATCTGCCCTGGTCTAAAATTTAGTACCACTGATTCTTTTTGCCCAATAATAAAATACAAAAGATTGACCATTATTAATAGAGAATTTTTCACAAATAATTAACGTTGATTTTTAATTATATTTTGCAGATACTATTAGTTTGCCGACCACGCCATTGCATGAAACAGACAATAAAAATGTAATACAAATGAATATCACAACACTAGGGACGGACTCTAAAAGAAAAGGGCAAACAGGTTTTTCTAATTAGTTACATTGATAAAATATTGCGAAAGTTGCATAAGTTTGATTTACAAGATACGACATTCAAGCATGATTGTGACTGGTTTTAACCCAAGTTAGAGCATGGTTTATTATATTCTCAGTATTAAGCGGTTCTGTATAAAGTATATTATGGGTAAAAGAGTGGCACAAACAGCAAACGCAGTATGAAATGAGTGAAGTTGGGATACAAAGCGGAATTTCGATAATTTATTTTAAATAATCGGTGCTACGAATCAGAATTTCTATTTCAATAATTTATAATACTTCATTACAATAGTTGGCAGAGAGAAAAAGGGGCATGCGGGTATTTCTTGAATATGCAACATTATCAGAAGTTTTCGTGATACAGGGACATCCATTTAAACTTGTTCATCTCTAACAATTTATTTTCACCAAATGTCGCATCAAAGTATTTATCTTTATCCTCAAATGTATTCAAAACAAATTAAAATTATTTAATATATGATAGGAGGCTTCACTGGCACCATGATTAAATTAGTTATTTACGAAATCGCCCAAGCCACCCCAAAAAAATTGTAGTCCCCGAACCCAGGTGAGCTAAAAAAACAATAGGAAAAGTTGTTTTATTTTATACATACAGATTAAATTTAAAAGGTATAATTTTTGATAAAATGATGTTTTAGGTTTTACGTCAAGTATTATTTACTCAATAATTGGTGCTTTCGTGGGATGTGTGATAATTGTAACAATCGTCACCCTAGTGAGAAAAATAACTGCAAGAAGAGAGACTCCATATACAGGCGTCATAAGAAATGGCACTAATGTATCACAGTCTGTTGATGGTCAAGGACAAGACCAAGAACACATATATGACACTCCATCAGAGACCATAAACAATATTTCATTTTCCAGGGAATTAAATCATGGTTCCAGGCAACATTTTTTAACAGAGGCTTCCGGTGGTGATGCTAGGCCCTCAGGAAAAGAAAACCCAGACAACCTAATGAACGGTTTCTATAGCAACCCATATGAGCCATTGGTGAACAATTGGAAAAACCATACACCATTGTATGAGGACAGAGACAATAGTGATAAATTTCCACAAAGTGGAAAAGATATTCAACATTTGTATGATGTATGTACGTGACAATTCTCAAACCTACTTACAAAAACGCTTAATTTCTATTTAAGCGATTTGTTGGCTCGCTGTCAACATTTTAAGATATGAATAATGATTAATACACATTTTTAACATTTGTTTTGTTAATAGTTTGATTATAGTTTTCTGGGAAAAAATTGAAAAAAATGAGTTCCATTGACTTAAAGGGAAAATTCGCAAAAAAAAAAAAAAATTGATATTATTTTTCATTTGTATAAATGAACCAGTATACATCTATATTAATGGTTTATTCCAAAGGAAAACTGCATGAGATCGATATTTCGATGTGATTGACTTCGTTGTGCGGGTCGCCATTTTGTCATCCTCTCGATAAAATTGTCAAGATATATCTAATGACCTTAGAGTTACCAAATAACGGTGACCTACCGTTGCCATCATGTACATTCTTTATCAATGTGAATGATAACTAAATGATTGTATGACAAAAGCGTATTATATACTTTTCCTGGTTTTGTTTTTATATTTTGATCGCATCTAGGTACAAAACCAACATTTTATTTTAAAAAATTGTTTGAAAATATAAAAAAAAGTGCAATGCGAAATTCTGACAATAGATATAATAAATCTACAAATAATTGAAATAATATTGGCCGGGATAATTATACACACCGACATGTAAATTTTGGACAGATTGTTGTCCAACAAAACAACAAACCTGTTTATTACCTCCAATTAACAAACATGTACTTACCTGTGACCATGACAGGAAGCATTAGCGTGGTTTATACTTTGGTCCCCCTCTCTCTCTCATCCAAACACTAATACACAAAACTTCCATACAGTTGGATAAATTCTGATTTATAAGATGTTTATCCATCACACGATGTTACCTAACCTCGGAGGAAAGAAGAAAAATAAAACATCTGTAGTTCCGAATCCCAAAAGGAAATAGATGTACCCAGGAAAGGCACAAACTTTGCCAATGTATCTTAGTGTTCTGATGACAGCCAAAATACTTTTCAACTATAGCGAGAAATGCTTAGTACACTATCATTAGTATATGGTATGTTTTTTACAGAAAAATATTACCTTTTATGGTTTATATCATTGACACGTTCTCTATCTTGTATCCCTTACATTTTTAAAGCATTTGGTGTATTTCATATTCTTTTCTTTCCGCGACTTTACAAACACGATAACAAATTTCTAGTTGACCCACGAATTCGCAAATATTTGTTAATGAATATGGATATTTTTATTCTCGTGCACTAAGCGTAGTTACAGAGAAGATAAATAAATATAATAAATAAATAATACAATTTGGAAGTGTGGAAGCACAAAAACACAAAATTACAATATTTGTTAACCAGGAGGGGAAGAATACGGGTTTAGGCATAAAAATACAAACAATTCTCATATTTTAGATATGTATTCCGTGTCGGGCAATTACCACGAAATATTTTTGTCGGTTTTGTGTAGATGTAAATTTCCTGAGATCAGTAATAAAATTTTACAATATTACAGATTTAATAATTAGAAATCATTCAAGATAAAAAGCATTTTTTAAATGATATGGAGCTTAGATACCTAAAACCAATAGTAAATAAAAGTCTAGGCGAATTATTTTTATGCGACTCATCCGGCTCACCTATCGTATAAATGCATGTATATTGTTTTTCTGGTGCAGTTTGCTTGTGGATTGTGGCATGTGATTGTAGTTCCTGGCCATTGTAGGTGTTTGCTGTTTTCCTGTTTTTGTAATGTATATTATTTCAAGATTATGCGACATTGTGAATGATGTCTTTATATATCTTGCATATTTTTTTAATTTGAATAGTAATGCAATGAATTTTTAATTTGATTTCTATTTATAAAAGAAAAAACACTATAACATTTATTAGATTTCCCCATTTATAACACATTGGGCGAACTTAATACAGTTCTACTTGTTTTTTAATTAGAATATCTTGACTCATCATTGTCAATTATTAACCCTCTTCTTTTCAATATTTTACTTATCTCTTATGAAGTTTGATACCAGTATGACACATTTTTTTTATATTTTAATAAAAACAAAAGATCGATTTTCATATAGTGTTTTCAAATCCCATCCTATATTGTCTACAAACGTACTGCACGTATAGCCTCAGTATATTGTTTCTATTTATGTAATTTTCGTCAATCATTTTACAGGTAATCATGTAAAGATTTGCAAATTGGCTCAGAAATTATTACGCAACACCTGTGGGGACACAGGTGTTAACATATGTGTCACCTGTGTGCGAGAGATCATGGGCATCAAAGATTCCTTGCCGCTTGTCAATGTCAAAAAGGTCAAAAATTAATTATTGAACGATTGATATTAAAGGGAAAATTCGCAAAAAAATTAAAATTTGATATTATTTTCCATTTGTATAAACGAACCAGTATGCATCTATATTAATGTTTTATTCCAAAGGATAAGTGCATGAGATCGATATTTCGATGAGATTGACTTCGTTCTGCGGGTCGCCATTTTGCCATCCTCTCGATGAAAATTGTCAAGATACGTCTAATGACCTTAGAGATACCAAATAACGGTGACCTACCTTTGCCATCTTGTACATTCTTTATCATTGTGAAGCAGACGATTGTCTAACTAAATGATTGTATGACAAAAGCGTATTATATACTTTTCCTGGTTTTGTTCAAATATTTTGATCACATCTAGGTACAAAACCAACATTTTATTTTGAAAAAAATGTTTGAAAATAACAAAAAGGTGCAATGCGCAATTCTGACCAATCTATGTTCTTACGAGCAGACTGCTCTACAAATGATTGAAATAATATATAATAAGACACACCGACAGGTAAAGTTTTGACAGATTGTTGTCCAACAAAACAACAAACCTGTTTATTACCCCGAATCAACAAACATGTACTTACCTGTGGGCATGACAGGAAGAATTAGCGTGGTTTATACCATAGTCCCTCTCTCTCTCATTTAACACTAATACGCAAAACTTGAATACAGTCGGATAAATTCCGATTCATAAGCGAAAGTAATATATCATGTTTATCCATCAATGTTACCTAACCTCGGAGGCATGCAATTAAAAAAAAGAAGGAAAAAAACATCTCTAGAATCGAATCCCAAAAGGAAATAGATGTACCCAGGAATGGCACAAACTCTGCCAATTTATCTAAATGTTCTGACGACAGCCAAAATACTAGCAATGCTTAGTACACTATCGTTAGTACATGGCAAGTATTTCACAGAAAAACATTACTTTTTTATGGTTTATATCATTAATACGTTCTCTATCTTGTATCCCTTACATTTTAAAGCATTTTGTGTATTTCTCATATTCTTTTCTTTCTGCGACTTTACAAACGCGATATTTCTAGTGGACCCACTAATTCGCACATATTTGTTAATGAATATGAATATCGTTATTGTCGTGAACTAAGCTTAGTTGCAGAGAAGATAAATATATATAATAAATAAATAATACAATTTGCATGTGTGGAAGTACAAAAACACAAAATTACAGTATTTGTTAATCAGGAAGCGTAGAATACGGGTTTAAAAAACAAACTACTCATATTTTAGATATGAATTCCGTGTCAGGCAATTAGCATGAAGTATTTTTGTCGGTTTTGTGTAGATGTAAATTTCCTAAAGTCAATAATAAAATTCTACAGTATTACAGATTTAATATTAAAGAGAAATCATTCAAGATAAAAGCATTTTTTTAAATGAAATAGAGTTTAGGTGTCTAAAACCAACAGTAAATAAAAGTCTATAAGCAAAGTATTTTTTATACGACTCTTGGGCTCACCAATCTTATAAATGCATGTATATTCAAGATTATGCGACAATTTGAATGATGTCTATATATATGCTTGAATTTTCCCCCATTTGAATAGTAACGCAATAATTTTTTATTTTGATTTCTGTTCATAAAAACACTATAACATTTATTAGATTTCCCCTTTTATAACACAAAAGGCGAACTTTATGCAGTCCTACTTGTTTTTTAATTAGAATATCTTGACTCATCATTGTCAATTATTAACCCTCTTCTTTTCAATATTTTACTTATCTCTTATGAAGTCTGATCTCTTAATGACGATTTTTTTTTATATTTTGAAAAATAATACAACGAAGATCGATTTTATAAAGTATGTTTTCAAATCCCATCCAATATTGTCTACAACCAAACGTGCACCCACGTGCAATTATAGCCTCTGTATATTACTTCTATTGATGTAATTTCCGCCAGTCATCGTACAGGTAATCATGTAAAGATTTGCAAATTGGCTTAGAAATTATTACGCAAAACCCGAGGGGACACAGGTGTTAAAATCTGTGTCACCTGTGTACGAGAGATCATGGACATCAAAGATTGCTTGCCGCTCGTCAATGTCAAAAAGATTGATATTGAGGAATAAGGCAACAGTTAAAAAAAAAAGAGAATAAAAACTTTTTTGTAATATAAATAGCTAAGTGTATCAAAATGATATAATGCATACTTTGATATACAAAATTAGGATTTGCGCTTTCAATTAAATCATTTCAATCGTATAAATTCATAAAGACAAAAGTTTTATTTATTTAAATTCCTTTGGGGTTTATTTACATCCTTTTTATTTTTTGATTATTGGCCACATCAACAATCATCTGACGTAAACTGATCTGTCTCGATGCAGACTTTTAATTTCCCATGATTCAGTAGTAGGTTTTGACGTCACAACCTACAGTTACAGTCAAAATATATTATAGAAATTCTTTAATATCGTCTTTATTTTTTCGAATTTTTTTAATAAAACTTTGAAATATATGCATTTTTCATTACAAGGAACAAAATAAGCCAATATGTAAAAAATCGCGAATTTTCCCTTTAATGTTATAGCTAATTCTTATTATCATATTGTGAAAACACTTTGTCCAAATTGTGGAACAAACCAAATTCTTGAAATATAACTGTTAGAAATGAAATATTACCTAGTGCATTTTATAACAAACTATTAAAAATATGGCTCGTAGGGCGACATAACCGAGATGAATATTTAACTTAAACTTGTACCTTTTCTAAGCATTAAGCCCTTAGAAAACTAATATCAAAATAGATTTAAAGAATAAATATTAAATATCCTTCCCCAAAAATACAAATTTACAGATATAAATAAAAGTTTAAAAAAAATCTTCACTAAAGGTCAAGGTCGAAATGTCTGCAATCAAGATCATTTACAGGGAAAGGACAAAGTTCAAGAGTCTATAGATATGGCACCTCTAACATACCAAATATGAAGTATCTAATTCAAGAAATTTAACTCTCAGAGACAAAGTTACTATTTCAAAATTACTCTCAGGACAAGATCAATCGTATACAAATATCGTCCACATAATTTTAGCGACTGCCCTAGTACTTAAGATCTTCCTTCTAGACGCAAGGTCATAGGTTTTTAAAAAGTCAAAGTTAAAATGTCCACACTTCTAATACTTCCAGACAGCTCTCATCCTACGTAATTCGTGTCCAAAAACTGAACAAATAAATGCCAAACAGAATACAAAATCGCACACATGACGCAACGTTTTAAACAATTTCGAATTATTTTTACATAAACAAGCCAAGAAATCGTTAAAAACAACGGCAGCAGAATACCGAAGGAGCAAAGGAGTGAAATTTACAAAAATCAAAATCCAAAGATACGGCCAAAACGAGAACACAGAAAACAATGACGTTAGACACAAAAACAATGACGTTAGACAGATACAAAGCACAGAAACAGAAATTACAACATTCAAAACAAAGGCACTCACAGTATGAACTCCAGTGAAACTGAGAGTGACATCAGGTGCTCCGGGAGGGTAAGCATGTCCTGCTCTGTTAACAGGAATGAAAAATGTTCCTTACAGGAGGACATATAACATTAAATATACAAGGTACGTGTATCTTCATGAGGGGTTCTTTTTACCTAGAAAAATACATTTGAAACATTTCTAGTCTCCACATCGAAATTTAAAGGCCCTTACCCCTAAAACAATTGGTTTATGTCTAACAATTTAATTACCATCCAAGCCGTGATAAAATCTCCTAACCAAGTGAAACATGCAGCTATTTTCATGAAGATTAAGTTGGTCAGTCCAATTAGTCCTGATATTCTGTAATCTTCTGTAGAACTTCCACCAGCCAGGAGAAAAGCATTATACAGCCAAGAGAAGATAAACACACTCAACAGCGTAACTAAAAACATCGTCATCCATGATCCTTTGTCTTCACTGAACATTTTGAACCGACAGATTCTTGCTAAAAAGAGATAATACACAATAATATACTAGCTGACAGACACACATCCTTTTAGCTTAATTCTAAATCATAATCATGCTATCACATTGTATCTTCAAACATTTCATGTTACTTTTACTTATTTCTATGTCATAATTTGTAATTTGAAACATTTAGTCTATGTAATTAGTACAATGGAGGAAATATAGTTTCTAAAACGAAAACTAAGTTCATTTTGAAATTTCTCACACTGAGTTTAATCAATTTTGCAAATGTTTTAAAACGAGGCTTGCCGAGTTTTTAAACATTTGAAAATTCATTCAACAAGATGTGAGAAATTTCATAATAATTAACGTGTTTAAGTTGTAGAAAATGTTTCTCTAATGAAATACTATTAATCTAAAACACACCGAGAATTATGTTCCGAATAGATTTGGCGGGAAATCACTAGTAAATTGTACTCTCTCTAGAGAGATATTTTTATCACATCGGTCAGGCGTTGGTTCATTTGCTAGAATTTAGAGAATGTTCTTTTCTGTGTATACGCCTCAATTGAAGTAAAATGTAATACACAAAATAGAAAATTTTACACACACACACACACAAAAGAAATTATACGTTAATTGCAGTTCAAAATATTGGATATCAAGTATTATTAACATCTTGGTTAATGTTTAGTTGGTCTGAACTGAAGAAACTAGTTTTTATAATGGCCATCTGCAAATAAGTAATCAACATTAACTTCGGTATTTAGTTTTTGATTACCACCGCATCAATGCCTCTCTTGATGGACTGTTAGTCCTCGCAGGTATTCACCAACCCAGTAAGCAGTCCTTCGGTGCTGGTCCGAAAACAAATATTATTTGAAGCTTGTAACATGTAAACTTGCTAAATATTTTTTTTTTAAAATGGTTTAAAACAAAGGAGTATCTCTTTCTTGCTTTACCCTGTGCCAGAAACATATAGATCCATATATCTGCAAGATATGTTATTTTTATGTCTCTCTCTGTCTTTATCTTTCTTTTCATTCATTTAGATCCTATAGCTTATTTCTCCTCCATTAGCGTTCACATATCGCTCGGTTTGCACTCTTCCAAATGTTTTGATTCACAGAAGAAAAAAAGCTCTCGAACTGGACATGTGCAGAAATTTTATTTACAGTAATTTTTGGTTTTAGTTATTTATATCGTGTATCTTTAATTTTAGTTTCTTGATATTTGGGTTATTGGATGTGGTTTGTTTCCATTGATTTATTCACTTTTTTTACCTTTTCGGGGCCATTTAGGGCTTACTATATGGTGTGAGGTTCCTCACTGTGTTGAAGACCATATGGTGACCCCTAGATGTTTTGTTTTGGGTCGTTTTAACCTGAATATGGGATGTTGTCTCCTTGACATTTACCCCATTTCCTTTCTTTTTCATATCACAATCTAAGTCTGATACAATTTTAAATATAATTCATGCCTGCCAAACAAATCTTTGATGTGGCAAATTGGGGTACTACCTCCATCTTGTGTTGAACGTTTCCATGTTCACCCTCCCGGAGCACCTGCTGATACCTCAGTTTTTGTAGGGGTTCACACTTCTAGTGCTTTACTTTTGTGACTTCTTGTTCAATTTTGTTTATTTGTTTTGTCTTTGTCAAGCTGTCTCAATTCATGTTGGATATGAATTGCCGTGATGTTGAATTTTTTATTTTGGAATTCCCACTTTCATCATTTTTGCTTCGGTTTTCGTTTGCCGATGAATTCTGTTTTGCCTAAAATGTATAAGGCCCCTTATAACATCATTTTCATATGTAAAAATAATTACATCGAACTTTTAAAGAAAAAACTAGGCATTGGCAATACCCTGGGAAATCAAACCTATTCACAGCTACTACTGTGTCTAAGGAGGAGATATTACAGAACCATAAATTTGTTTTGCTTTCCTTTGAGGTTTCAACAAAAGATTAAGACAATGATCTCCCTTCCTTTTATTGAATACCAAATTACACAAATGTCCATACAAACCACGGTACATCGCCCGCTCTGCAAAATGTTCTACAAAACCTATTTCTAAGCTGTAAACCTCCATCTTGACGGCCATAAAAAGGGGCCTTCAAAAATATTTATACTAGCTTTTTTAGAAGTGGTGTAAATGAATGGTGGTAATAATAAAATTACCGAACAGAGTTGTCAAGAGCTGAAGTCCATGCGACATAAAGACTAATCAGGTGGATACCACCGAAAAAAATTGTCGACCGCAATCGTCCTGACTTGATACAGGCATTTCAAATGAAATGTTGGGTAAAACCAGTTTTATGGCATGCCAAACGTTCCTTTCCATTGCGATGGTGTCCGGTAGCAACTCAACAGTAATTGCTTTTGAAAGGTCGTAGACAATTAAAAGAAATGATCATCCCAGTACTAAGTAAAAAAAGATCTTTAATCAGAGTTCGGACCGAAACATTAAATTTTTCATGTGGATTTTTAAAAACTGTTAAGATCTGCTTGACATCTTAAAATCGAGATCAATTATCACACTAACTTTTGAATTCTTTACACTTTTTACTACCATTCTTCATGAACAACTGAAATCTCAGCTGAAAAATTTAGTTCATAGGTGTTTCTCCCGTAAGAACAGAGAACGAAGATATTAGTACATTGTAATGGGCAGAGAACAGGGATACTTTGTAAAGGACGACTCAGAATTATAGAAAAAAAAATATGCAGAGGAAGAAGTGAATTCAAAATAAAGATAAAAAAAAACTGGCCCATTCCTTTTTTTCAGCTTCCGTTATATAGACGATATTTTATCACTAAACTGCCATCGATTTGATGATTTTCTTCATCTTATCTATCCAAAAGAGCTCGAAATTAAGAATACTACAGATACTTTCACATCGGCCTCGATGTGACCTTTATCTTTAAATTAACAACAGAGGTACAATGCAAACTAGGCTGTATAACAAACGCGATGACTTCACTTTCCCTAAAGTCAACTTCCTTTTTCTTTGTTGCAACATTCCAAAACCGTCAGCATATGAAATTTACATCTTCCAACTCATTCGCTACTCAAGGGCTTGTGGTTGATACATTGACTAGTTTACTTAAGCAAGGGTATGTTACCCATAACTTGAAGTCATCACTACAGAAGTTTGAAGGTTGACATCACGATCTTGGTGACCGCTATGTTTCCCAGATGACAACAGATCTTTCCCTTTGCAGCTAAAGTTTGTTTTTGTGTTCCGGATTTGATTTTATTACCGGAAGTGACATGTTCAACATTGCGGGTGTTTTATAAGAAGCAGGAGATGCTTACTCTACCGGTGCACCTGATCTCACCCATGGTCTTTTATTGGGTCCGTGTGGTTCATTTTTGTATGTGTGTGTCTTTATTTTCTTTTCTGTGCCGTGCTTATGTTATGTTTTCGTTTTTCGATGTTGCCATTGTCCTTGGATTGTTCTTTTTAGACTGGCATCTCGAATCTCTCTTACTTTCAGTCTGTTATATAACACAATACCGAAGTTTCTGTGAATTTAGTTTCTGTATATGCGCGTTTCAACAACTTACATCTCTTCAGTGCAGATCAAATCGAAATATTTGGAAAAATCCATGAACCGAAATATATGTACAAGCTGATAGAGAACAAATTACCAATAAGTATATCCTGCATTAAGTACTATGTAAGTCACACATTTAACCAATGCTACACTAAGAGAAGTACAACGAGAGAAATTTTTTATATATATAAATCTACCCCTCTCTGAAATGTTGTTCTCTTGATGCAATACTTATGATACTGGTAACTTTTGTCAACAGAAGGTACAGTGTACCAGAAATTATCTTTCAAGCATTTTATATTGAATACAAATGCGGTCGTCTTTCAACAACTGTTGAGTTGCTACGGGACACTACTCGATGGAAGTGGAAAGGGAGGTTTGGTGCGCATTTAAAACCGGTTTAACCCACCATTTTTTTTTAAATGCCTGTACAAAGCCAGGACCATTGCGGTAGACTATTTTCTGGTGAATTTACACTGCTTTGTCTTTTTGCCCCTTGGACTTGGACTCTTGACACTTCTGTTCGGTAATTTTGTTATTATTCCCATTTGCTCCTCAACCTCTACGCTTTTCTGGTTACCCATACTTTTGGCTCGAACACTGATAATAATCGAGAGATTGTTTACTAAAATGTACAGGGTGGGCATTAAATAATGCATCGTAGATTATAAAACCCACACATATTGATTAACAAAATACCAAAGTTACTGAAAATTTAGATCCTGCAAATTATTGGTAAGCCATATACTTACAAAACAGTAGTTTATGAACGTAAAGTTTTCCAATGAACATCCCCACTATAATTCCAGCAAGCCACAGCACCACTTTGAGTAAGCTCCAAGCATTAGGTGGATAGTATGTGAACATAAAAGCAAAGTCATTTCCAACCAATGGAATATTACATTCTTTCTTGCTGTGGGCGACAGGATCTTGTGCATATATCAGAAAATTACAAAAGGTGACAACATATGTTATGAATAACCTTACATATGGATGCTGAACATAATATTTGAGATCTTTTGTTTCCTTGTACGAATAAGCACTCATTGCATCAACCTCCTCATTGCCAGTCATTTTTGTAAAACCATCATTTTCATCTGTCTCTAAAATTGCTATTTCATCTGTTGTGTTATTGTCCTTATTTAAACCCCCATCAGATTTCTTTCTTCCATTACTAATTTCAATTGCCCTATTTGTTTCAATGATCTTATTTTGTGCTTTATGGTCAGCGCCTTTTTCAATTGTGTCTTGTTTTTCTTCACTTTCATCTGATCCTTTATCTTTCTTATCTATTGACCCACTATTTTTGGTATCAGATTCTAAAAGGATGTCATCCACATTATTATAAAGAGTATCATCTTCAACTGAGTAATTCATTTTTCTATTCTTTGTTTCTATTTCACTGTTTTTTCTAGAACCTGGCTGATCATTTTCACCATCAAAGTCATTTTGCACACCTTTCATCTCTATTTCAATCTCTGTTCCAGTCCGTTCACATTTTAATTCACCATTCTTCTTATAAGATTTAACTTCCTCATCCTTGGGATTTTTAAGGGATTTTTCTAGACTCCCATCGTTATCTGTTTTATTGACATTGCTGTCATTATTGTTTCCCGTTGTATCTTGTTGTTCTGTATTGCCCAATAAATGATCTTCATTGACTGTGCGATGAATATCATTATCTCGGTTTTGCTCTTCATCAAAGTCAATGTCACTAACTGGTTTATAATCCATACTGGTTTTTAAATCCTTGCCCAAACGCTAAATTTCTGTTATATAAGATTTTATTCAAACAGTGAATGAAGAAAAATATATTTGCCAATATTCCTCAGATTTATTCATTCATACATCAAGAAAATAACAAAATACCGAAGTTAGTGTTCATTTGGACTCTGCATATGGGCATTTTGACATCTTATGTCTATTCCATGTTGGAAATCTGTGTACAGGCCGATAGAGAACAAATTACCAATAAGAGCCAAAATCAGCTAAGGACAGACCTATGCAAGAGGAAGATACTCTCTGATTTTGAACAAAACGTTTTGCAAGTTTCAAGATAAAATCGGTTTTGGATCAGCACCGAAGTACTGACAACTAAGTTGGTGAATACCGCCGGAGACCAACAGTCCACCAAAAAATGATGGGAATTATGATACACATAAAAATTAATGCGTACATTGTATTAGGGACAATGCATTACATCCCTAATTGGCTATTTGTTCTCTATAAGTTTTTTAACATCTTTGAGTTTATAGTCTTCCAAACGTTTAGATTTTATCTGCACTGAAGAGATAGAAGTTGTCGAAATGCGCATATGCAGAATTTAAATTCACAGTAACTTCGGTATTAAGTCATTTGTTACCATGCACTGGATCGATGCCACTGCTGGTGGACTGTTAGTCCCCGAGGGTATTCACCAGCATTGTAGTCAGTATTTCGGTGTTGACCCGAAAGCCGATTCTATTTGGAACCTTGTAATATCTATATTTTTGTAAATTTTGTTGAAAACTAAGGAGTATCTCCCTCATGCAAAGCTCTGTCCTTATCTGATTTTTTGTTTTACATTTAGATCATATTGGTTATTTGTTTTCTATCAGTTTCTTAGCATCTTTGAGTTTATGGTCTTCCAAACGTTTAGATTTTATCTGCACTGAAGAGATATAAGTTGTCGAAATGCGAATGCAGAATTTAAATTCACAGTAACTTCGGTATTAAGTCATTTGTATAGACCCTTTATGACCACATTTAAAATTCACAGTTGTATAATAGTAGTTAACGTTGTTATCATTCTAAAACAAAAGTCATTCAATCTTACTATTAGGAAATCACACCTCTTGCTGAATTTTAAAAAAGACAACATAGTTATATATAATCATTGTAAAACAAGTACTTGGTAAAAGTTACTAGGATTCACACTATTGTTTAAAGGGAACCAGTAAATATAACTATGAAATATACTTATGATGTAGATACTTTTACACTTTTAGAACGATCTTGAAAAGTTTCGTTTTGAATGTAGTAACTTCACGATGTTCGCTGGTCATGTACTAGAATTTCTGTCACATTTTAGGCTTCTCAGTTTTTATTCGTATAGGGCATATCCAACAGTTTCATGTTATATTGTCATTTTCACAACCTTTAGATATGTTGTAAAGCAATTACCAAGGATTCCAAAAATGTTAAGAAAATATTGGGTCACCGATCTTGTTACCATGGAAATTATGGTTAAACATTGACCATTTTTGCGTCTCTCCAAGAAAAATCAAGGTCTAACTTGAAAAATAATGAATAAATGATTTTGAATGTAATCGCTACCAAAGCAACTGAAAAGCAATGTCAAGGTTTAAAAGATTTACAGAAAAAAAAGTTTGACATGATTAAGTATGTTCTAGTTCTCTAAATCACTAAATATGTAGCACTATTAACGGTAAAAGTGGCACAAAATTTTCCATTAGAAATTCAAATTTACAGTATTTTAAAACTTCTCATATTGTCGATTTTATGAAATTTTGATATTGTGTACTTCTAATAATATGCTACTCAAAAATTTCAAAAACAGTATAGGTCACCGAGTCCGTTTCCGAGATAATCATTGAAATATGCAACTTTCAATAAATCTCCCATGGGCTACCCTTAAAAAGTTCGCCAAACTGGAAGGGACAAATTACCTTTCTCTGAAAACAATGGGAAATACTTTGTGATGTTACATTTTTTCAACGTCATATTCCCGGGAAACAGTGTCTTCTTTTGCGTTTTGTATTATCTCCCATGAAACTATTGGATATGCCCTTAAAGACCTTTTATGAGCATTTCTTTTGTTATTCAAGACACTTTAATTCTTGTAAATGCCTTGGACTATTCCATCTTTCTTTTGTCTTTCCATTGATTCTATCGATTTTGAATCACTTTAACTGATAATTTACCTCAAATTATTAACTTACCCCGAATTATTTACCTCATTAATTTTTATGCATATTAATTCACATATATGCTAACTTTGACCTTCTGTTATGTTTCACCTAAATATTAGATGAAGTTTAAGTTTCATGTGGGAAAAATTTCCCCGGTCCAAGGATCGAACCTGTGCTACCTTTCATTAATATCAAGGTGATCTGACGACATTTATAAACTGTCGCGACTACCATCGCAAGTTAATGAACAGATGTAAGAAAATATATTTTAAGTGACAACAGATCGATAACTCGGGTAATTTTTCTTTATAATAAAAGAAAACAAATATTTGACAAAAGATCAATATCAAAGACAACTTTTCCGCATGTACAACAAAAATACATTTATTTACTATTTAGCCTAAGTTAATAAACTGATGAATATACATGAGTAGAAGATTCTATTTTGATGGCGGGATGTCAGTATTCATTTTTTTCACATATAAAATTCTGTATATTAAATAAATTGCACGGTCTTTAAGTTAGTTAAAGTATGTTTCAGAGTAATTTATTGAATTAAAGTGCTTCGTAAGAAAAGGGGTAGTTAAAATGCCTTCGCGCTGCGCGCTCAGGCATCTTGACCACCCCTTTTCTTACGAAGCACTTTAATTCAATTAATTACTCTGAAACATACATTAACTATAACTTTAAAAGCCACCTTATTTACTGCCATAGTTTAATTTTCTACGATTTTTAGATCGTTCTGGATAAAATTTTATTCAATTGGAGTTATTCTTTCTCATTCAGTATGGAAACATTTCTATATTATAATATGAAACATTGATTCAGAGGAGTTACAGTACTTGATTTTAAAACTGACCAGCGAACATCCGTAAGTGTTTTATGGAAAGTCCAAATGCTCCTCAGCAACTTTCTACGACCCCCTCTGGTCCTTTCTTCTGCAACAGAATTTAAAAAAAAAATCAGTCCCGATTTATATGTGAGATTCTCACTAGTTATTCTGTGGTCTATTCAAACAAGTTGATTGCAGTAAAGTGAGCTGTAACAACTTTGCATTTTGCTACACTCTGGACACTATTTCATTGAAGAATATAATAAAATAAGATAAGATAAGGATTTTATTAAATTAATCAAGCACCCATAAAAAGCATCATAATATAGTATGTGTTAAATAATTTTTTGCATTATGGATTTAGTATGGTTGATACATATCATATTATCATTCAAAAGAGACAAGCTAGGATGTATAGTACACAGGGCGCAAACCGTCAGGTGAGTAGTCTCCATCTCGCCCATATGCTTCGTCGTTCATTGAAAGTTCGATTGTTAAAACAGCTCTAAGTAAACAGGATCTAGTAACCTTATAGTCTTGAAAATGACCATTGAGACTTCATAAAAAACTACAAAATGGAACTGTACCAAACAGTGAGAAACTTATTTCTATTTTCAGTGATAATACCAGGTACATTGACGATATCCTTACTATAGACAATCCCCAGTTTTTAGATTATGTCAACATCATTAACCAACAACAACTGAAGCTTAATAAAGCAAACAATGATTCTAAACACTGCCCTTTTCTGGATCTAAGTATCACCATTGACTCTGGTAAAATGAAAACTGAAATTTATGATAAAAGGAATGATTTTGATTTCACTATTACTAATTTCCCCTTTCTTGACTGCGACGTTCCCCTAGCTCCATCCTACGCGGTGTATATATCTCAACTTGTACTGTTCTACCCTAGTCGATTTTAATGAGCGTAACCTTACTCGCACATCCAAACTTTTACAACAAGGTTAAAGATTTCATAAATTATTAAATACTTTTGAGAAGTTTTACAGAAGATATGAACATTTGATATCTAGATATGACGTGACTTGCAAACAGCTAATTACAAAGAGCACTTCTCATCCTCGATGTTATGGAAATGTTGTAAACAAATATCAGAAACTGATAAAAAGTATAAAAAAAACTTGGACGTAACTTACAATCTTTACTTAATAGTGGATATCGACGGGATATTCTCAACAAACCCGTTAAATTGGCTTTGGATTTCAGTGACCTGAAGACTTTACACAAATACTAGCCACTCACTGATACTGCCGATGTCTTTTTGAAATACATGACGACTCTTTATCAAACACTTCGGGGATTTTTTAGTTTGATTTGTCTTCCGTTCTGCGTCAGTGTTTTACCAGCAAACTAGGTTCTTTGAGCTAGCTGGCAGTTTAGCGGCGAGCACTCTTTGATCCATCTTTCTAAATAACGTTTTGTCATATGTTTTTCTTTTCCAAGATAGTTAGTAGTCTACCAGGATTGGGTTTCATTCGTATGTTTATTATTCTACCGTATAGCGGGTTATTTTCGCGGGTCAAAAATTTCGCGGATTCGAATGAAAAATGTATGCCAAAAAATTTAAGCGTTTTAAATTTTCGCGGATTATCAAAGATCTTATATATATCCTAAGAATACAAATATTCGCGGAATTTATTTTCGCGATTTAAGTCCATCCGCGAAAATACGCGAAAATTACCCGCTAAACGGTATAGGGAAACGGGATATAGAGAAAGAAGGGGAGGTTTGGGTATCCATAAACCGGTTTAACCCTACCATTGGCTTTTGCTAGTGCTGGTAACAAGTCCGGCTATCCCGAGTTCCTATCGTTGTTATATTTGTCTTTTGTTTTCATTATTGTTTTTCTGGTGGAGTTTCCTTGTGAATAGGGTCTGTAAAGTCTCGTCATGTGACACCGAGAAATCACGATAAAATTGCAATTTGAAAACATTTCCCGCCAAAATATGTCGTTGCAGCATTATGACGTCCTAATTTTGTGTTTGAAACGTCTTATGACTTACAGACCCTATTGTGGAATGTGATTGTAGTTTTCGGCCATTGTTGTTGTTAACTGTTGTCCTGTTTTTGTAATCGAATATTTTGTCAAAATATTCTATGATTAATCTTTGACAAAATGATTTTCTGAACCATAGTATTCGATACATACACAACTAACAGCTATAGATCTGTCCTATTTATACTGATAAATAGCAATTAAATTTGATCGGTAAATCATATTTGACATAGTGGTACAATATTTACCTAAATTAACATTATTCAGAATAATAGTATTTTAACATATGTGCCTAATTTACAAAAAAGTACCTGAATATGTACAAAATAAAAAATCTAATTTTATACCTACCTTAATTAATGCTGACAACAGCAAATGAAATGCAGAAATATACCAAAACGATTACCGTAGATAAATATTGTATTTAACGTTAAAGTTCAATGAATTTACATATTCGGTCCTTTTAAAATGTTTACAAAATCACTAGTAATTAAAGCAAATACTGATTATTGTCATAAGCGAAGTGAAACACGTGCTCAGGCAAGCTTTAAAGGTTAAAATTGAAGGACAAACTGAAAGAGCGTTTTTTTTTCAATTGATTATTGCCAGAGCATTTAATTGCTTTTATGAATTTAAACACTTTAAGATCTTTGATATTTCAATTTCTTTAAAATTAAAGATAACGTGATACTGGGTCAGCTTTGAAAAAAAAAAAACAAGTTAGTTAACATCAAATAATTTTTATGAATTCTTTTTTTGACAGTATTTGAATTTGACTAATTTTGAAAATATGCATGGTTTTACTCTTTATTTGTCATTGTCTCAGTAACCTTTCACTAATATGATACTATAGTATATCCTGAACCACTGTCAAAAAAAAAGCATATAAAAAAACAAGCTGGTCTAAAATAAAGTGACAGCGAAAGTCCAAAACAAATTCAGAGGGAGAGACAAAAAAGCTTAAATCACATGTAAAGTAATAAATATCTAGCTCTCTCTAAAAAGAATGTGGTCCAAATTTGACATCTACAGAATTGTATGATACCAATACACTCTACGTCAAGCCTACCTAGCTGATCCACTCAATTTATATTTGACATGTCTATTTTTCTGAATTCAAAACAATATTTGTGGTAATTTGAAAACATTCATTTTTAGGACTGAAGTGTGTAAAAAGTAATTTATATTTGATATCTCTATTTTGTCTGAATTCAAAATAATATTTGTTTTATTTGAAAACATTTGACATATCTATTTTTATGAATTCAAAATAATATTTGTGTTTTATTTGAAAGCATTCATTTTAGGATTGAAGTACTTAATTAGAATTTTTTATTTGCCATCTCTATTTTGTTTTAATTCAAAGCATTCATTTTAGGATTGAAGTATGTAATTAGTAATTTATATTTGACATCTCTGTTTTGTCTGAATTCAAAATAATATTTGTGTTTTATTTGAAAGCATTCATTTTAGGACTGAAGTATGTAATTAGTAATTTATGTTTTCTGAATTCAAAACAATATTTGTGTTTATTTGAAAACATTCATTTTAGGACTGAAGTGTGTAATAAGTAATTTATATTTGACATCTCTATTTTGTCTGAATTCAAAATAATATTTGTTTTATTTGCAAACATTTGACATATCTATTTTATGAATTCAAAATAATATTTGTGTTTTATTTGAAAGCATTCATTTTAGGATTGAAGTACTTAATCAGTAATTTATATTTGACATCTCTGTTTTGTCTGAATTCAAAATGATATTTGTGTGTTATTTGATAGCATTCATTTTAGGCTTGAAGTATGTTATTAGTAATTTGTATTTGACATCTCATTTTTTTCTGAATTCAAAATAATGTTTGTGTTTTCTTTGAAAGCATTCATTTGATTTTTGCTTTTCTATTTAGATCCTTTTGGTTATTTGTTCTCTATCAGCTTTTTCACATTTTTCGGTTAATGGACTTCCAAATGTTTTGGTTTGATCTGCACTGATGAGACATAAGTTGTCGAGATGCGCATATGCAGAAAATAAATTAACAGAAAAAATTGGTATTTTGTTATTTAGGATTGAAGAACGTAATTAGTAATTTATATTTGACATCTCTATTTTGTCTGAATTCAAAATAATATCTGTGAGTAATATGAAAACATTCATTTTATGACTGAAATATGTAATTAGTCATTTATATCTGACATCTCTATTTTGTCTGAATTAAAAATAATAGCTTTGAGTAATGTGAAAACATTCATTTTTAGGACTGAAGTATGCAATTTATAATTTATATTGACATCTCTATTTTGTTTGAATTCAAAATAACATTTGTGGGTTATTTGAAAACATGTATATTTTAGGACTGAAGTATGTAAGTAGTATGATGTTAAGTTGCACGTCTTGTCTTCGGTAAGCAAATCTTGCGATAGAAAGTGCTGTTAATATTGTTGTATTATTACAATTTCGGGTTGAAATCTGAATAAAAATTTTCAACAGTTTCTTTGTGTCATGAAAAAATTCATCAGATTAGTCTTTGTTGGCATGTAAAAAATGATAACAGGAAACATTTGCAATGGCTGAAAATTACAATTACATGCGACAATCTGCCAGGGAACTACACAGAAAAAAAAACAAATAAGACAAAAGACAAATGTAAACAACGATAGGAAGTCGGGACAGCCGAAACTAACAGCGGTGGGCTTAAACCTGTTTATGGGTACCCAAACATCCCCTTTATCTATCCCGTTTCCCAACTGTATAATAAACATACGAATAAAACTACTTACTCCATGACCACAATCTTGGAAGGAGAGAAAATGACAATTCGTAATTTTGAAAGATGGGTCAAGGGGTGCTATCCGTTAAACTGCCGGATAGCTCAGGGAGCCTAATCTGCTGGTAAAACACTGTCGATATCATGAGTAAAAATGAGACAAAGTTTCTATAAATACCATGCCAGTCATCATGTTTCTTGCTAACTCAAGCAATAGGCTGCTAGTACGACCCCTATCATTATGTTTCACTTTTGAAGGGTTGAGATTCAGCATATGATTTAAAATATTTTGTACATCTTTTATTTATCTATTTTTTTCTGGTATCCTGCAAATCAAATTTTAATAAGTTCCTTATAATATTTAGAACTAGTATTTTTAACCTCCAAATATAATAATAAAATTTGTATTTATTTTAGGCATCAATAAAGTCTTAAAAGTTGTAATTCAACAATTGGATTCCAATTATGGTAAGATGTATGATTTGAAATTTTTTTAACATCTTTTATTGATCTGTTTTTTTCTATTTTTTTTCTGCAAATCAAATTTTAATAAGTTCCCTTATAATATTAATAACTAGTATTTTAACCTCCAAATATAATCATTAATTTGTATTTATTTTCGGTATAGATAAAGTCTTAAAAGTTGCAATTCAACAATTGGATTCCAATTATGGTAAATTTCAAGAGACTCAAAAACACTCCTTTTCAGTTTATATCATATGACTAATTTCTAATGTCTAATGATTAATGTCTAATTTTATGTGTTTTTTTTTATTATTTATGGTATCTTTTAAATTATATTTCAAGCTTCATTTTAGAAAGTATAATTTTGAATATACTTACCAGCTCTCGCCACGACATAGCTGAAATATTGCTGACGTTGACGTAAAACATCAATCAATCTAACTATCCATCATTTTAGAAGGTAACAATACAACTTGATCATTGGTATTCTCTTCTGGGAATTCAAAGTTATAATCAGACTGATTCGCTTACCATTCATTTTCTGTAACAACTGAAGTACGACATGCTGCATTTTATCTCCCTTACTTCTCTCATTGTTATTCATTGGATTGTGAAAATATTATTACATGATTAACATAACGTCTAGAAGATTTGGAATTTGCTGGGCATATGCACATTATCACATCGCCAAAATTTCCAACAAGAGGCCAAATCTACTAGGCAACATCTAAAAGAATTGGTCTATACGTTAACTAAAACAAAATTAAAGCAATGAGAGTCAACACCAATCAGATTGCTCATTTTAAGGCTGTGAGACTTGAAAGAAAACCATGATAAATCCCTCGCATTCTTGGTTAACAAGTGCCCTTGAAACAGATAGGTTTCAGATGGATAGATAAATCATCATCACGATCTATGACAAAAAGCAATAACACAGTCTATCGAAACTGTCATTAGACAGGAAGACGGAAATGGATAATCATGTTCATTTACTCCATATCCTTTCGTAAAATATTTAATACAGGAGTTTGTCTTTTATTGCAGTGTGGAGTTGGTAAAACAATTCCCCGTGGTAGAGATGTATGCTCTTTATTTTTCTTAGATATGGTGTACTCGTACATGAGATAATATCTCATGTGTACACTTTGTTCAATTACTATTATCTAAATTTATGTAAATTCTAAAACCTTAGGATTAACTCCTTCTATCGTTGTTTTGTCGTTAGATATATTTGATATTACTGATCATTCGGATTTCGTTTGGTTTTATGCATTTTAAATATTTTTTAAATTATGGATTTCCCTTGTTTAGGTTCTAGTGCTGCTGATGAGGAATTAATTTCCGAAATGGCCATACAGCTCATTAAAATTATTGCAGTTGGAGTTTACATATGTGTTATGTTCTCATGTTCATTTACTCCATATCCTTTCGTAAAAAAATAACTAACATTACAAAGCAAGCTTTAGAATAGAATCCAAAAAATATGAGATACTAGTAACAAGGAAGACCAATGAAACAACTGGAGGAAAGGAGCGACAACGTGGAAGAAAGCCGGACTCATCTGGAACGGATAACGCACATGACAGAAGAGAATAAAAACAAGAGGCTCTCAAGAGCCTGTATCGCTCACCTGGGACCTGCAGCACTATAATTCCAAATTGATGGTCCATCTTTGGTGGTGTAACAACGGCAGTAGAATACCGAAGGAACAAAGGGGTGATATTCACAAAAATCGAAGTCCAAAGACAGGGCAAAAACGAGAACACAGAAAACAATGACGTTAGACACAAAAACAATGACGCTAGACAGACACAAGAACCAGAAACCACAACATTCAGAACAAAGGCACTCACAGTGTGAACTCCAGTGAAAACTCCAGTGAGAATGTACATAAGAATCAGAAACTTTTTATAAAATTTAATCAAAATTGTTCAAGCAGTTTCAGAGAAGATTTTTGAATGCAGTTTCCAAACTTAAGGGACTAAGTTAATCTACGTTCCCTGCTGGCAGCTATTTTACATAAAACTTTGAAGAGGGTCACATAAGGACTATCATATCAAAATTTTACTGAAATTGTCTCAGAGGAGAAAATCTTTTTATGCATTTCCCACTGGGTCCAATGTTAAACTATGTTTTACTACTGGTGGCCATGTCGGAAGACGGATCAGCACCAAAGTAACAAGCTTGGTCAAATCAAAATCTCACAAGTTTCATTTATGCAATGTTTAAATTGAATCCATTCAATGGTTTTCCATGATATCTTTGTATGCATTTCCCCATTGCTGGCAGCCATGTTGGATGATGGATCAGAACTGAAGTAACAACACTTGGTCAGCTTCTCATAAGCAAAGTTTGGATTACGTTCTCTAGAAGAAGATCGTTTAAGTTCACAGCTGTTGACACTTGGTCAGCACCTGACAGGCATCATTCATGTCATGTTTGATTTAAATCCATTAAGCAGTTCTCTAGAAGATCTTTGTGTGCATTTCCCATAGGGTCCAATGCTGTCCGTCATGTAAGATGACAGATTGGCACCAAAGTAATAACACTTGGTCAGCACCTCATAAACATCATTCATGCCATGTTTGCTTCAAATCCATTCAGTGGTTCTAAAGTAAAAGTTCTTTGTATGCATTTCCCATAGGGTCCAATGTTAAAATTAAGATCCCCGCTGGCGGCCATGTTGGATGATCGATCGGCACTAAAGTAATAACACTTCATCAGCACATCATAAGCATCATTCATGCAAAGTTTCGTGCAAATCCATTCAGTGGTTCTCAAGACGAAGTTCTTTGTATGAATTTTCCCATTAGGTCTAATGGTAAACTAAGTTCCCCGCTGGCGGCCATCTTGGAAGCGGTTGGAAAACTTGAATGTGTTCAATAAAATATAGTCCTTAACATGCTGAACATTTTTGCTTAAAAACTTGACCTCTATCTCAAAGCTTTTTTGAAATATAGGACATAAAGTAAAAAAATCACGAAAAATTTGACCAATAAAGGACCACAACTCTTATATAGGTACTTGGATTTTCTTCAAAATATCCACGTGGGTAGATCTTAACATGCTGAACATTTTTGCAATTTAAACTTAACCTCTATCTGTTATAGTTTTTTCAATAAAAAATAAAAAACATCAAAATTTTAAAAAAATTTACGGAAAAGGGGCAATAACTCTTAGACGGGTTGTCAGATTTTCTTCAAAATTTCAGCATGGGTAGATCTTCTCATGCTGATCATTTTTACACCATGTCAGATTTTTTATATCTGTAACGGTTTTTGAGTTATTTGCCAAAAACTGTAATTTACCCCTATGTTCTAATTTTAGTAACGGCAGCCATGTTGTTTGACCTAAGACATACAAAATAACAAATTTGAAACTAGATACCCTAGTGATGATTCACTTAAAGTTTGGTTCCATTTGACCCAGTGGTTTCAGAGGAGAAGATTTTTGAAAGTGAGCTAACGACGGACAGACGGACGACGGACGCCAAGTGATGGCAAAAGCTCACCCTGGCATAGCCAGGTGAGCTAAAAAGAATGTAATCACCATAGGTCCATCCATGGACTAAGTGGATTAAGTCTAATTCCCGTGAAAATTTCTCCTTATTTAACTCAGAAAATTATGCAATGTTTTGTTCATTTTAATAATTTTTAAATAGTACTTTCTAAACATCTGCAAAAGAGGAAGTAAAATGACATCAATAACAGGGAATGGTGATTGAATATTTAAAACCTTCGTGTTTTAATCGTTGATTCTTTGAAAGTATGTCTATATAAACAATATAACTGCACAACACGCTTGGACTAATGGTGGAATTTTCATTAAAATGTAACTTCCCATAAAAATATATTGAATTTTAATTGAAATAAATACAATTAATAGATCCTTAATTGTTTTAGCTGAAGATTATATGAATTGCATAAAAGTCGGGAATAATCCGTTCCCTAGTGTTCTGCCTTAGTGAGGTCAACATTTTTATTAGGATGTTACAATGATCCAGAATCGTTGATTTGAAAAAAAAAACTTCATGAATACATTTTCATTCTAGGACTGTAAGCAATAATGGTATACAAGAATTATGATTGCAAGTTTCCTGCAATTAGTGGGGTAAGGCAGACGTGTTGATTCTCGTGCACAAGTGTTGAGACCGGAGCTCATTTCATCAAGATGTTAGGCAATTCCGTCTTATCTTTGAAAATTTTGACAAATCCCAGGCATGAAAATTATCAAAATTTAACAAGTCTGAAAAATCAACATGAAGAACTTTTAACAGTAAAAAATCCGATATGAAGAGATTTTGTTATTTTTTAAGGTTTTAATACCTCTGTAAAAACTATCAGCAGCTATGACTAAAGGAAACAGCAAATAAAAAGATATAATAATGTTTGGCACACTTTTGTTGGTCCTTTTAATATTTGTGAAAATATACCAGCCTCTGTGTATCTACGGTGGATCCAGTGGTGGAGTAACAAGTGAGGACCCTAATAGATGTCTCGCCCGTCCCTGCTTGGCCTATTAATTGATGTGAGATCTAGGTGTACTAATCGGAAAACTGAACGAGCTCACTAGACTGTGAATTTGATGCCAAGGACAAAGGTCACCTGCCAATCTGACATATACTACCCAAGACCAACCTTCATACCAAATATTATCAACCTATCACTTCTATATATAGAGAAATGGACTTAAGCAGAGAAACATAAGGTGGCCACTAGAACATGAAACTGAGGTCAAGGACAAAAGTTACCTGCCAGACTGGCATGTACTACCCAAGATAAACCTATATACCAAATATTATCAAACTGACACTTCTAGTTATTGAGAAATGGACTTAAGCAGGCCGTTTGTCTGTTAAAAATGCATGTCTAGTACCTGTGGTATAAATATTTGATACAACCGTCCAAAATCACGTAAGATATCACTCTTTGGGTAAAATATTTTGGCAGAATAATGGGATACAGTCTATGAAGTTCTCATTTTTCAATGTATTCAATACCAGGTAAAGAATTAATCTTGACACAAGCAAACATGTTTGTTAATCATAAAATATCTGCTAATTTATTAGGCCATACCAAATTTTAAATTTGTTGATAGTTTGTTTTTTTAGTTTTGAACTTCTTCTTAAATTGTATTTCAAGAGATATCAAAATAAAGTTTCATAATTTATGTGCTGTTTTTATATTTCTGACATTATTTTGTGTTATGTCAACAATTTAAGGCATACATTCACACAAAAAACAAAGAATTTAGCCAATTTTTATTTAACTATAAACATACAAGCAACAATACAATCCTAATTCTTAAGGCCATACATCAACAGTTGAAACTAATAGGAAAACAAATAATGATAATATATCTTAAGTAGTTATTTTTGCCAAAAACTTCAATGTTCCAAAATGATAAAAAAATACAAAAATATATACCAGTGTATGTACTTATAAGATGGTTTTATAATCTGAAATACAAATATAAGCCATTCTCTGTAGAAAACTGATTGTACATCAATCAAGATTCCTTTGTTTTGTTCAATAATTTGTCTCTTAACAAATGAAAAGTAATTGTGTAAATGTTCTTGAGAAAATGTCTTTACAAATAAATGGTAAAACAAAGTAATTGGACAACACCCTCATTGTTATTCTTCATCTTAAAGTCAACATGAGGCCTTCAACAATGAGCAAACACTCATACCTCATAGTAAGTAAAAGAGGGTCCCTAGCACCGGTTTGAAACAAATTAACTGCTAGATGTCAAACAACACTCCACCTATTTACACATGGATGTGAGGTCATCAACAAACATAAAATTAACTAAAATCGCTGTCATCTGATGCCCTTGTACATTTACCCTCCATCACTATTCCCTTGTATATTCAAATGCAGATATAAAATTATAGGCTGCATTTGCTTAAATAGATTTTTTTGTTAAATGCAACTGGTGAACTAAATTAGGTACCATAGCGTTTTAACGTTTTCATTTATTCTTAAGGTCTCGTGGATAATTATATTTCAAAATAATTAAAATTCAAAATGATAACAAACAGAACCCATGTTTCTGAATTTCAGTTTTAAAAAACAATGAAACTGTTTGTAATAACAAAAGCATTGTTTTTATGCCCCCAGATCAAGGATGAGGGGTCATATTGTTTTTGTCCTATCTGTGTGTCTGTCTGTTTGTCCGAAACTTTAACCTTGTCTATAACTTTTGAACTATGTAGGATAGACTTTTAATACTTGGCAAGTGTATAGGTCTAGTCAAGAGGAACATAAACATGCAAAAAAAAATTAGGTGAGGTCAAAGGTCAAGGTCACAGAGGTCAAAAAGGGGTAAAATTGGCTGTTTTCACATATTTGACCGCAGAATCCTTATTATTTATCCTATTAAGACGATGTTTGTTTTATGTTAGTGCCAATAAAATTGTGCAACTGTGGTATGCCGACAGATTTGAGGTAGCATTTTACCATTTTTGAGAAACAAGAGGCCCAAAGCAGGTCAAATGGAAAAAATGATTTTTTAAATTTTTTTCTTGGATCTTGATGCAGTATTTTTCTGTCGGTTTCTTATAGCATGTTTAAACAGATACCTTTAACAATGAAAACCATTCCATTAACAAGAGGCCCAAAGGGGATTCATATGTTTCAGAATAAAGAGTTGAATTGGGTGTTTTTATGGTAATAAACAACTTTTGAACTATGTAAGATAGACTTTTAATACTTGACAAGTCTATGTCTTGTCAAGAGGTACATAAATATGCAAAAAAAATTAGTCAAAGGTCAAGGTCACATAGTCAAAAAGGGGTAAAATTGGGCATTTTCATACATTTTACTGTAGAATCTGGGGGATATGTAGTGTTTCACAAACACATCTTGTTTAAATTTTCTATCCATGTAAATATTCCATAACAGTGACGTACATAGTCCTATTTTCTATAATCAGTATACCTATGCAATAACTTTTTAAATATTTCTTTGTACATTTTTTTTTGTATTTTCATTTTGGTTTAAAAACTATTTTCTTATATCAGCAGTCTTTTGCAATTCAGAAAGAGTAATAAATGGCTACTTTTTGCATTACTGTATATCCATATATATAAATTAGGCAAATACATCATGTGTGTACTTTTTTATATTGTGTACCTTATTTGGTTTGATAGATTTATGTCAATAATATTAGCAATTATGATGATATTAAATACAGTCAACATGACATATAAATACTCTAATTTACTCAAGTTTTAAAGTATCCTTTATCTACATATTTTAGTTTTTTCCTAATCAATTACAACATTTAACGTTTAGTATTGAGAATAATTAAGTTAAATTCATGTAAAAAAGCTATGCACATTTTGTGCATATTTTTTTTATTACATTTTCAAATGAAACAGAATCAACTACTCTACTCATGTTATTGAAAATAAATGATGAATAAAAAAATTATAAAAATAAGAAACGGCAGTAAAAACAATAAGACTCCACAAACTTTATTTAGGAGACTTAATTATCATTCATGAACACAAGATTTTTCCTGCTTGTACCAAACATTTGGAAACAGCGACTATGAGAGTCATCGGCCCGTTATCTCCCTGTACCAAGTATGTGGTCTAAGTGCAGAAAATTTTTATTAGCATACCAATAGCATCTTTTGATATTAAATTAAGATTACATATAATATCCACTTTGACCATATATAATAAACTTGGTGCAGGGAGGTTTCTCATTAACAATAAATTAACAATAAACTTTAACAACTGAATACTGATCCTGTGACCAAGATGTTATTTTTCAAATTGGAAGAACTTCCAAGAAATAATATAACTCAAAGTATTTGAATACAAACACGTATTGCAAAATAACTATTGGAATGTTGAAATGTAGCAATAAATGAAATCTGTCTAGAACTGTAAGTAAATCTAAAAACCTGTGTGATTCAAACTTTTCAAATGATACCTGATAAATCTAGACAACATCTATAAACTTAACAAATGATTTGGTTATGAGGTAGTTTAATTGATAAAGTCCTCACTGCTTGATCTAATGACTTGTACAGTACAAAATGAAAGAGGAAATAAAACAAACTTGTATGATATACCCATCAACATCCATAAATCTGAACAAAACATTCCTACAACATACTTGATTTTTACAAAATACGATCCTAACAAAATTACAACTGTTATTCTCCATGATACAACCATATTAACATAGGAGGGTTATCTTCTATCAGTGAAATTATAAAATTGTACAAAACACATGATATAAGTAGGACCATTTTATCCGTACAGTTTGTACTGCTGATAAGTGACAATTAAATTTTAACAATTAAGATAAGTTTCTGAATAACTGATTGCATGGCAACTTTGACTAAATCTGGTTAATTTCATTTATTAAACATTTTATTGCTGAAGATAACACAAAATGATTATTTATTACTCCTATGTAAATCTTATGTGGGTCTCCTATCATATTCTTGTGACATACATCCCTCAAATATGATAAGAGACCCACTACATCTATTACAAGAGAATTGATCACCTTAATCATGGCTTTCCAGTAATTTAATAGACCTCTTTGTCATAGTAAAGTATGTTACCAATAACTAATCATATTGGAAAGAAAGCAGGCTTATTTGACAGATGAAGAACAACAATAAAAACTGTGTTCCTTTGCTTGATTTTACCATGTATTTGTATAGACTTTGTCTCATGTGCATTTACTCCATATCCTTTCATTCACCATTATTTGTTTGGGAAATGTAAGAAATAGGCACTTGCATTCAATACAATTCAATCTTTTTAAGAGAGGACATGTACATGTTACTCTTGATCTTTATTAAAGGGAACATAGCATTATCTATAAACATTGCAGAGGTGTAAAATAAACAAGAAACTGTGTAATCCTACTGCTTTACAATGTGTTTATAAGACAATTCTTTGTCATAAACAAGCAACGAGTAAAGTTGCTGTTCTTAACATCTCTTATTTGGCATAATGTCATAGATTTACATTGTTCCATATTGATAAATATTCCTACTGGTAGCCATTTTTCTGAAATCTGGATAATTATTTCTTTTTTTGTATTTTCTATCATATATTTATCTTAAATAACTTATGAGGTTTTCACAAAGTATAAATTGTACAAAAACCCTGTAAAAACACATATAGTAAAATATTTGTTTTGTTTAAAAATAAATATGAGAAAATAAAACAATAGTTAAAAACAATATAATAATAAATAATAAGTACATTTATTCATATTTAAACCTAATATATCATTCATATGCAAAATTTACACATATTTTATATATATACTTTGATATGAATATAATTTGCTATTAGTTTACGAATAACTAAGATTTTATAAAAAAATATGTAAAAACTAGTAATTCATGGTTCCAAAAAATAGTCATGGGAAGCTTTAATCACATCTATTTTGTTCAAATGGTATTTAAGCCATTCAAATAATATAAGTTATCATGCACTGAACCAACTAATATGATTATTTAGATAGTGTCGAAAATCGTTGAACGGCAAGCGACCTTCAGGTCGCGCCGTTCAACCATTTTCGACACTATCTAAATAATCATATTAGTTGGTTCAATGCATGATAACATTTTTGTGCGGTTATGCAAACCTGTTTGTGTTTAACTAAGAAAACGATAATTTCGAAATAACCTACATTCAACTACACGATTATACACATAAACTCTTTGTCGACTGACCGCGTACTCTAGACAATACACAGCCGAATGATGTATTGATTTTTCATGTTGTATAAAGTTTACATGGCGTTTTCGTAATACATGGAGCGAAAACCTTTGAAAATGAATGCAAATAAAATATTTCATATAATTTACATGTTATTCCAAGTAAAGATGTATTTCACATTTTAATTTTTTTACTGTAAATATCAGGCTGAAAGTAGTTTTACATTACGTGGAAGTAAACTATGTTAAACTTTAATTACGATGTGTTTATTTATCCATGCTTACTGCATGTTTGTGAATTTTGTCCTTATGTACAATTCTAATTTTGTCCTTATGTGCAATTCTTATATGTACGCTCTTGAATGATTTTGGTCTACATGTAGGTGAAACACTACATTATCATGATAATTGATTGTCATGTTTAGGGCGGACATGGTTATTTAGCAGGTGGTTAATCAGCCAATAGAATCCAAGTTTACATCAGCATAACCGCACAAAGGACTTTATATTCTTTTTAGGTTTTATGGTCAGTTGCATTATAAGCATGTGATTATATGCTTTCATTTCATCATTTTAATCATGATATTTATGGGGAATCTTTAAAAATAATAATATATAGACCACAAACTAAAATTAGTATTGTAACAGTTTTGACACAGGATGTCACAGCTTGGGTAATATGAAATTTTTTGTGACTATTCACGAATGAGGAATTTCATAATTTATTGTAAAAGTAACAAAATATATCATTATACATCTATAACAAACTATTATCATTTTATTTGTTTGTCTACCTTGATCAAGATAAGAACCCAGGATAAGATATATAACACTTATCAAGGAACTAACCCACTTGTGTTTGTAACATTTCTAGCTGTACATATGATTTCTATAATATTGCACCATAATAATGCTATATATAAATTACAATACTGGTTATAACTATAAATCCTACATATAATTTACAACAATAATTTTCTGACAGCTCTTTTTTCAAATTATAAATTCCTCTCAAGTTTGAGGAAATTCATTCTTTAAATATCAACTTTTCCGTATTTATTATATTTACATGATGGAAATATTCACAATACAAATAATCATAATACAAATCAGTGGAATTAAGATGGTCCAATTTGCAATACTGTGAAAGTACTATTGTTCGAAGGGTTCTAATTTTCGTGGATTTCGTGGTTCGCTAGCACTACGAAGTTTAGTTCCCAACGAAATGCATTTTTTCCATTAGGTTGTAATACAAAGAATTCTAAACCATGAATTTAAGTGTTTGTAAATATTTGGACCAATATAATATGGTGATATTTATGAAAACCACGAAAATTGATGTCCACGAATAATAGTACTTCCACAATAACTCGAACTTGTGGATGTCTTGAACCTGTTTTCTGGACCTCTTGTTCAATTTAAACACTGTTGGACCTTTATAACTCAAACACCCCTCAAGCTTAAACTGTTTTCATCGGTCCCTTGGGCGATGGAACCATCAAAGTCAGACTGTAAAAGTTGACATAATTACTACATAACAATAATGTTGAGGTAGTTATACCTTCACTACCAAGAGGCCATTAAAACATTAAAGATACCTGATGTAAACGAATTCTAATTTAAATATTACATTCAATGAAATTGTATGTATTTACAATGACAAAAAGCTATGTATAGCACTTCACACAATTTCTTATATCTGAATTGTCACAACATCTTAATCTAAGACATAAGAAACTTTACTCTGTGATTTCATATTGTACCATTCCAATAGATGAATTTCCAATTTCGTTTTATGAATGAATTGCCCCGATTGACCTGGGGTCAATCGGAGTAAATTGCGTCACGTAACATTGTGACATCAAAAAATCTATATTGTGATGTCAAAAATTTCCAGGAAAATTCACCAATTGGAAACTCATCTATTTAATGAAATGCTTTACATTGAAATTATCCACAAAATGAAGAAAAATATGTACAAAATAGATGTTTTAACTACATAGTTACCCCAATGTAAAATTATTTTTAGATAAATGATTACAAAAATAATATGTAGAAAAAACAGCAGTATAAATTTTTTTGCCATTTTTTGTCTTCATGGTCTAACATATTATTGAAGATGATCAAAATATAATGAAGTACTAAACACAACATAACTTATTATTTCACTAATTGATTTAGTGTTTGTAAATATTTGGACCATTATGAAGAAATTCAAAGATCTCATCCACCCTTCTGTAAAAGTAAGGGTTGGCAGGTGGATTCTATATTTATCATTTTTTTCAGCAAACAGGGTGAATTTTGAAAAATATGAAAATTAGCAAAACATTTACAAATTTTTCAATACCTGAAAAACTGGGTGCAGGAGCAGATAGGAATCTAATATTTTGATTATTTCATCCTTGGATTAGAATAAAGGGCTACGCCAAGCGCAGCATGATACGACCGCAGCATGTCGAATACTAAAATTTGAACAAGTGTAATTCTAAATGAATGAGGACACAGTAAAGAGCTTGATACAGTAATTAAATGGACACAATATGGAGCATTTTGGCCACTTTGGCCCCTTTAGCTCAGAAACAGGAAAAGCTATGCCAAATTTGTTGACTTACTACTGAAAGCTTATATCAAGAAGAATCCAAAGAAAAAAAATCTGATCAAAATTCGATGAATAATAAGGATTTCAAATATTTGAAAAATTACAATTTTGGCCCCTTTGACCCCTTGTAGCTCGAAAACGTAAGAGCTATGCAAAATCCGCTGCCATACTGCTGACAGCTTACATCAAGAGGAATCCAAAGAAAAAAAATCCTATTGAAATCCAATGAAAAATAAAGATTTCACATATTTCGAAAATTTGCAATTTAGGCCCCTTTGACCCCTTGTAGCTCAAAAACGGTAAGAGCTATGCAATATCCGTTGTCATACCACTGAAAGCTTATATCAAGAGGAATTCAAAGAAAAAAATCCCATCAAAATCCGATGTAAAATAAAGATTTCACATATTTCGAAAATTTGCAATTTTGGCCCTTTGACCCCTAGTAGCTCTGAAACGGTATGAGCTACGCAAAATCTGTTGAAATACTGCCGAAAGCTCATATCAAGAGGAATTCAAAGAAAAAAATCCCATCGAAATCCGATGAAAAATAAAAATTTCAGGTAATCAGCAAATTTGCAATTTTGGCCCCGTTCGGCCCCTCATAGCTGGAAAAGGCAACAAGTTACCAAAAATATAAAAGTTGAGCGCTATATTAATTTTTCATAAGGAATCTAATGAAAAAAACTGCATCAAAATCGGACAAAAAATGAAAAAAATAGATTTTTGAAATTTCCCCCTTTTGGGACCGATTTATCTCATTAACGGTACCAGTGACATGAAATCCGTTGACATACTTCCGATTAGAAATTTCCTTAGGAACACACTGAAAGAAACCCCATCAAAATCCGATAAATAATAAATATTCTACAGCCCAATATATGAAAACACCTAATTTGGCCCTTTTTGGCCCTTTTTTAAAAAACGGGCGGGGCCACAATACCCAAAACCATTCCCAACCTTCCTTTTGTGACAAGCAACATTATTTTAAAATTTCATAAGGATTGATCAACTAGAACTGAAGTTATCGCACGGAAACGAAGTGTCTACAGACGCCGACGCCGCCGACGATGACACCGCCGACGCCGACGCCAGTATCATACCAATATACTACCTCAAAATTTTTTGCGGTCGTATAAAAAGTAAATATTTCAGTGTAATAAATATGTTAAATAAAAATTTAAAATAATCATATTTTCACAAACACATAATTTCTCAGAGAAAATTTTAAACATGCTATAATAAGGTAATATTCTCTATGTGTAGCACTTTTGACATGATTATTTTGTTTGTGTATAAGGCACATACTACAGCTAACTTTTAAATTAAAAATGTATATAAATTGATATAACAAAATTTACTAAAAATTATTAAATAAATATGGAAAGGCAATTTTCAGCATAATAGATATGAACCTTTTATCCATGAGAATTTTATAAATTTTTGTAAATAGATAGTTTATATGATCTATTGATTACAATGTTAAAATGTATATGTCACCATGCTTGTAATGGAGATATTTTACGTAGTGTCTGGATTATTTGTTATTTAATGGAAAAGGGAAGTAATTGGCAAAAAAATTGACATTTCGCATCTGTCAATCAATTATGACGTCACAAAGGGAAAGCTGTCAAATTACTGTTCCAGCCCAAAATCAAATCTAACGCTTATTCGACTCTATTTTTCAAATGCGCAATTCTCAGTGTAACAGTGTCTATCTACCTTAAAATATGTTTATATGTCTTTTTAATTTGCTTGTTTGGTATTTAATTGGTGATTAATTAATTGTTAATAATTAGTTTTATGTATTTAATTGTGTCAATAGACTTACATTCAACTTAACTCGAGTCACTCGGATGCAAATTTTAAATTAAGTCAAGATCACCAAATTAATTGGCTGGCAGTATTAATTAGCAAATGTAAGGGTATAATAATATTTTCCATGATATAAAACTCAAAGTAAAAATTATAGTAAGTATGGACTCTATACTCAAGGGTGGGGTACTAAAAATCACTCATACAGTAATTTCTGTAATTAAAACAACAAAGATCAATCAGTGGAGATCTTTGTGTAATGTAAAAATAAATAGCTTATAATTTTAAATAAAAAATGCTAAGAATAAATAAAGAAATATAAAAGCATAAATAGTTGAAAGACAAAATAGTAGGAGCAGATATATTAGGTACAAATAATAAAATTTTGTACATATGTTACACATGAAAATGAGTAAATGTACAATATGTGTGCTTTCCGCTGTAATTCTAAATCATATTATGTGAACCAGGAATGGAAAACAAAAGCCATATAATAGAAAACAAAAGCCATATAATAGAAAACAGCACAGTATCAAAATTTATTAAATAATATGATAAAATCAGCCCTAATACGGCAAATATGGCATGTGTTATACTGATGGCTTAGCCCTAGTGATATTAATACAGCTTTTTCAGCCCGGGCAAATACAGGCAAATCCTGTATAGTCCCGGGCCAATACAGGGTTCCTTAAGTTCAACTGAAGAGCGGTTATTTTTAGTAAATTGTATTCACAATATAGTTGTAACCATGTGTCTCAATATAATAATTCCATTCTGTAAATCTAATCACATCTGCAAAATTAAAATAAATTCAACTTTTTTTTTAAAGCATAACATTTATCTAGGAATATATAAAACAGCGATAGCTACATGTAAAATCATGAAACACGTCGAGCTATTTTTATACCGACTACAAAGGGAAACCCCAACTTTAAATATAGAACCTGATCGATACATGTATGACTGCATAAAAATGATCAATAACTAGAGATGCATCTATAAGACACGGATGCCCCGCCGTCAAATTTATCGCAATAGAAAACTTAAGAAATTTTATTTGATTAAACACCTAGTTGTTAATAAATGGACCTTATGCAAAAGTTTTAAAAAGTCATTCAAGTGTAAAATGAAGGTCAAAGTCAAAGAATAATCTAAGAATAAGTTAGTTCTCACAAAGATGAGTCACTTCATGAAACATCATAGTGATATGTTGTGTAGTTGTTTAGAACTTTAAAATGCAAAATTTACAAATAGTTACTTAAGCATAAAATGTAGGTCAAAGACTCTTAATTGCCCTAGATTTAAAAGGTCATTCAAGTGTAAAATGTAGGTCAAAGTCAAAGAATTGTCTAAGAATTAGGTAGTTCTCACAAAGATGAGTCACTTCATGAAACATCATAGTGATATGTTGTGTAGTTGTTTAGAACTTTAAAACGCAAAATTTATCAAAAAGTTACTCAAGCATAAAATGAAGGTCAAAGACTTTTAATTGCCCTAGATTTGGATAGCATATCTATCAAGGTGATTTATTTGATGCAACACCATTGTGATAGCATGTTTAGTTGTTGAGAAATAGACCTAAATGCAATTTTTAACAAAAGGCAATCAAGCGTAAAATATAGGTCAAAGCCACTTAATTCTTGATGATTTGGAAAGTACTCATCAAAGTGATTTATTTGATGAAATATTATTGTGGTAAGATTAGTAGTTGATGAGAAATGGACCTAAACGCAAAATTTAACAAAAGTCACTCAAGCATAAAATATAGGTCAAAGCCACTTAATTCTTGATGATTTGAGTAGTACTCATCAATGTGATTAATTTGACGAGACATCCTTATGATATGATGGGTAGTTGATGAGAAATGGACCTAAACGCAAAATTTAACAAAAGTCACTCAAGCGTTAAATATAGGTCAAAGCCACTTAATTCTCGATGATTTTGGTAGTACTCATCAAGGTGATTTATTTGGTGTGACATCATAGGTATGATGTGTAGTTGATGAGAAATGGACCTAAATGCAAAATTTAACAAAAGTCATTCACCGTAAAATGTAGGTCATAGATCCCTAATTGTTCGTAAATCTGGTAGTACTAATCAAGGTGCATGTACTGATGTACATGTAATATTATTAAAATATTACAAGAGGTCACCAAAATATGGACCTAAACGCAAAACTTAACATCGGGACATACAGACATACGGACGGACAGGGTAAATCTATATGCCCCTTCCACTACGTGGCGGGGCATAAAAATCGGTAAAGTGAAACCAAATATCTATAGGCCTAGCTCCTCTCTATAACTTGCGCATCATTGAATCTTTTAGAACACAATAAACATTGGATCCAAAGGCACAATTACGTTAAGTAAACAGCAAAGGTGGTTAGAAGTTAACATAGTCAACAATACAAAGTGAAAGTACAAGAAACGAAACGGTTTTATAAAAACAACTTTCATACCTATCAAAATTTGACCCTTGCACAGAATACAGAGTTCAAATTTTTTATTTGCCAACTCATGGATCCACAAATGAGGGACGGGGTGAGGATTGGTAAACTGTAATGATCATCAGAAACAAAGCAGCCATTTCACAACAGTAACAACAAATAAAGGGCTACGCCGAGCGCAGCATGATACGACCGCAGCATGTCGACCACTGAAATTTGAACAAGTGTAATTGAAAGTGAGTGTGGACATACTAAAGAGCTTTATATCAAGTGGAATCCTAAGAAAAAAATCCCATCGAAATCCGTCGAAAACTAAAAATTTCATGGAATCTGCAAGTTTCCAGTTTTGGCCCCTTCGACCCCTTATAGGTCGAAAACGGTAAGAGCTACGACAAATCCTTTGGCATACTACTGAAAGCTTATATCAAGAGGAATCTAAAGAAAAAAATCCCATCAAAATCCGATGAAAAATAAAAATTTTAGGAAATCTGCAAATTAGCAATTTGGCCCCGTTTGGCCCCTCATAGCTAGGTAAGCAATCGAGTTACCAAAAATCTAATAGCAGAGTGCTGTGTTAATTTTTCATAAGCAATCCATTGAAAAAACTGCATCAAAATCGGATAAAAAATTTAAAAAATAATTTTTTTTGGATTCGCCCCTTTTGGGCCCCATTTATCTCGGGAACGGTACATGCTACGTGAAATCCGTTGGCATACTGCAGATTGGAAATTTCCTCAGGAGCACACTGAAAGAAACCCCATCAAAATCCAATTAATAATAAAGATTCTACAGACAAATATGTGAAAACACCCAATTTAACCCTTTTTTGGCCCCTTTTTTAAAAACGGGTGGGGTCACAATGACCAAAACTACTGCAAGCCTTCCTTTTGTACCAAAGAACATTATGTTAAAATTTCATAAGGATTGATTTACTGGAACAAAAGTTATTGACCAAAAACAAAAGTGTCTACAGACGACGACGACGACAACGACAACGCCAACGACAACGACGCCGACAACGACGACGACGACGACGACAGCACCATACTAATATGCGACCGCAAAAATTTTTGCGGTCGTATAAAAATGTAAATGCATAAGTGCTAAGAGAAAATAAAGGGCTACGCCGAGCGCAGCATGATACGACCGCAGCATGTTGACCACTGAAATTTCAACAAAAGTAGTTCAAAGTGAATGTGGACACAGTAAAGAGCTTGACAAAATAATTAGATGGACACAAAAAGAAGCTTGACACAGTTATTAGCTGGAAACAAACTAGGGAAAAAATCAACCCTTTTGATCACTTATTGATAAAAAAAACCATAAGAGCTATGCAAAATATGTTACTACATTTTGTATCAACTAAAACTTTACATCCATAGAAATCCAAAGAAAAAAATTCCACTGAAATCTGATGAAAAATAAAGATTTGACATATTTAGAAAAATTGCAATTTTGGCCCCTTTGACCCTTTGTAGCTCGGAAACTGTAAGAGCTACACCAAATCCATAGACATATTACTGAAAGCTAAGATCAAGAGGAATCCAAAGAAAAAAATCCCATCGAAATCCGATGAAAAATAAAGATTTGACATATTTTGAAAAATTGCAATTTTGGCCCCTTTGACCCCTTGTAGCTCGGAAACGGTAAGAGCCATGCCAATTCCATTGACATTTCACTGAAAGCTTAGATCAAGAGGAATCCAAAGAAAAAAAATCCCACCAAAATCCGATGAAAAATAAAGATTTCACATACATGTATTAGAAAAATTGCAATTTTGGCCCCTTTGACCCGTTGTAGCTCGGAAACAGTAAGAGCTACACAAAATGTGTTAACGTATTGCTAAAAGTATAGATCAAGAGGAATCCAAAGAAAAAAATCCCATTGAAATCTGATTAAAAACTAGAATACTGACAAAGTCAGAGAGGGCCCCGCCCCCTTGTGTGTCCCAAAAATCTGTTTGCGGAATTTCATGGTAATCGAATTTTCCTCAAAAACGAAAGGGAGCTTCCTTTGGTCAAGAAAAACCTTGAGTATCAAAATTATTTAAATCCCTTAAGGCATTTTTAATTTACCGTACGACATAGGGCTAATTCTCAAAATATGCACTCTTTCAAATAAAAACTAAGTTTTTCCCTAAAAACTGTTTTCGGATTTTCCTCAAAAACATAAGGGAGCTTCCTTTGGTCAAGTTCAACCTTGAGTATCAAAATCATTAAAATCCCTGAAGGCAATCTTTAGTTATCATACGACAAAGAGGTAATTCTCAAAATATGCACTTTTTCATATAAAAACGAAGTTTTTCCTGAAAAACCATTTTCAGATTTTCCTCAAAAAAGAAAGGGAGCTTCCTTTTGGCCATGTTCAACCTTAGTATCAAAATCATTAAAATCCCTGAAGGCAATCTTAAGTTATTGTACGACATAGAGATAATTCTCAAAATATGCACTTTTTCATATAAAAACGAATTTTTTTCCCAAAAATCATTTTTCGATTTTCCTCAAAAACAAAAGGGAGCTTCCTTTAGTCAAGCTCAACCTTGAGTAGCAAAATCATAAAAATCGATGAAGGCATTCTTGAGTTATAGTACGACATAGAGGAAATTCTCAAAATATGCACTTTTTCATATAAAAACGACTTTTTTCCCAAAAATCATTTTCCGATTTTCCTCAAAAATCAAAGGGAGCTTCCTTTAGTCAAGTTCTGCCCTGAGTATCAAAATCATAAAAATCGGTGAAGGAATTCTTGAGTTATCATACGACATAGAGGTATTTCTCAAAATATGCACTTTTTCATATAAAAAATGAAGTTTTTTCCAAAAAATCATTTTCCGATTTTCCTCAAAAACGAAAGGGAGCTTCCTTTAGTGAAGTTCAACTTTGAGTAAACAAGTGTGGACCCAAATTGATGTCTCGCCCGTCCCTTCATGGTCGCAAAATTGATGTGAATTCTCAAACTGACTAAATCAGAAAACTAAACATATTCGCTAGACTGTGAAATAAGGGTAAGTGACAAAAGCAATAGAGCAGACTGTCATGAATCACCAAAAACAAAAAAATCAGTGACCACTGATAGATACTGAAAAACCAAACATGCAATAGACCGTTAAATTGAAGTCACAGACAAAAGCCATATAGCAGACTGTCAAGTGCTACCCAAGACCAGCCTATACACCAAATATCATTGACCTACCACTTATAGTTACTGAGAAAATGACATAATCACTAAAACTTATAATGCTCACTAGACCATGAAATTGAGGTCAAGGACAAAAGCCATATGACAGACTGTTATGTACTATCTAAGACCAACCTACATACCAAATATCATTGACCTACCACTTATAGTTATTGAGAAACTAAACTAAGCACAAAAACTTAACAAGTTCATTGGACCGTGAAATTAAGGTCACAGATAAAAACCATATAGCAGACTGTCATGTACTACCCAACACCAACCTATATACCAAATGTCATTGACCTACCACTTATAGTTACTGAGAAGATGACATAATCACTAAAACTTAACATGCTCACTAGACCATGAAATTGAGGTCAAGGACAAAAGCCATATGACAGACTGTCATGTACTATCTAAGACCAACCTACATTCCAAATATCATTGACCTACCACTTATAGTTACTGAGAAACTAAACTAAGCACAAAAACTTAACAAGTTCATTGGACAGTGAAATTTAGGTCACAGACAAAAACCATATAGCAGACTGTCATGTACTACTCAAGACCAACCTATATGCCAAATAACATTGACCTACCACTTATAGTCACTGAGAAAATGACCTAATCACAAAAACTTAACATGCTCACTAGACTGTGAAATTGAGGTCAAGGACAAAAGCCATATGACAGACTGTCATGTACTACCTAAGACCAACCTACATACCAAATATCATTGACCTACCACTTGTAGTTACTGAGAAACTAAACTAAGCACAAAAACTTAAAAACATGTTCATTGGACCGTGAAATTGAGGTCACAGACAAAAACCATATAGCAGACTGTCATGTACTACTCAAGACCAGCCTATATACCAAATATCATTGGCCTACCATTTATAGTTACTGAGAAAATGACCGAATCACAAAAACTTAACATGAAAGTTTACGCCGCCGCCGCCGTCATACTTTGTACACATATGTCTCGCTTTCCGTGCCTTTTGTCGCGGGCGAGACAAAAAATCATAAAAATCAGTGAAGGCATTCTTGAGTTATTGTATGACATAGAAAACGCTGACAGACGGACAGACGGACGGACGGACAGGCTGATTACTATAGGGCGCCGCCATTTCATGGCGGGGCCCTAATAATAAAGATTTGACATATTTAGACAAATTGCAATTTTGGCCCCTTTGACCCCTTGTAGCTCGGAAACGGTAAGAGCTACGCCACATCCGTTGACATACTACTGAAAGCTTAGATCAAGAGGAATCCAAAGAAAAAAATCCCATCGATATCCGATGAAAAATTAAAATTCTACATAATCTACAAATTCACAATTTTGGCCCCGTTCGGCCCCTCATAGCTGGGACAGGAAACAAGTTACCAAAAATCTAAAAGCTGAGCGCTAAATTAATTTTTCGTAAGGAATCCATTGAAAAAACTGCATCAAAATCGGACTCAAAATAAAAAAATTATTTTGGGGGGGATTTGCCCCTGTTGGGCCCATATATCTGGTGAGCCGTACATGCTACGTGAAATCCATTGGCATACTACAGATTGGAAATTTCCTCAGGAGCACACTGTAACAAATCCCATCAAAATCCAATAAACAATAAAGATTCTACAATCAAATATGTGAAAACACCCAATTTCACCCCTTTTTGGCCCCTTTTTCTAAAACGGGATTGGCTATTAACTCAAAATTATAACCTCTGTTTACGCGTGTGCCAAGATACATCATACTAAAATTTCATAATGATCCCTCCGCTAGAAGCAAAGTTTTGCGGTCCACAGACCCTGACGACGCCAACACGATACCATTATACAACCGCAAAATTTTTGCGGTCGTATAAAAAGTCAGATTATTTAATAAAAGTGTTATGAACTGTCTGTTTCTATATTGGCCCCGTACAGATTCACGATCAGCTGTATTGGCCCTCAACCCTCCGATTCTCGGGACCAATACAGCTAACCTTGAATCTGTACGGGACCAATACAGAAACAGCCAGTTAATAACACTATAATATGAGCCACAAGTAAAAAGGTCAAGGTTACTTCATACATATTCAAAGGAAACAATCTATTAAGGTGGTTCAGGTGTCTAAAACTGCGCATCCATCTTGCACATGTGATGAAAATTGAAATTTACCATTAAAATGTTATAAAATGATTTTGAATAGTTCATTGATAATAAATAAAATCAAATAAGCAACAATTATGCTGTGAGTGTGCAAAATATGTCACATTTTAGAAAACCCTTATTTTATTAAAGGGAGATAATTCTAAAGAAATAATAAAGGGAAAATCACATTTTCGTGATTTTTTCAAAAATATGATTGATGACTCCATTTCTTTTTATTTCATATTTCCAAAGTTATTTTTTTTACACATTTTATACTACATTTTTACAAAAATCTATCGTTTTATTCACATGAAAAATTATAAAATAGTATTTTCTCCCAATTTAGACTATATTAAAAAGCTAAAAATCTTGCAATTTTTGGAAGCGTCTCCCAGAAAAATGAGTTCGGTGACCTACTGATTTTTTACTAAAATTTTAAAATGCATGTAATAAACTTTCATTCATAGAAAAATAAGAAAAATCTATTGTTTTGTTTTTAGTCAGCCAAACTACCTTACTATATCTCCTTAGAGCACCAATACAATAAGTAAACAAATATATTAGTACAGAATATATATTAACATGATTAATTTTAATAAAATAAATATTCTTAGTCAAAGAATTAACAAAGATTTTGAATTAAAAAATAAAGTTCTAATAAAAATACATCTGTAAAATCTATATTTTCTGTATAAAGACTGAGTATATATGTATATGAGGTCACATTTTTATATACACCTGATCTGGACTTCTCAGAGGGAACAGTTCTCCTTCAATGTTGTCTGGTCATTGTAGTGCATGAGTCAACAAGGAGATATCCATAAGTTAAAAAGTACTTAACCAAAAATAAAAACAACCCCCCAAGAATGTATAAAATTAGAAAAAAAAAGGCAAAGCATAGTAACCCAGAAGTCAAATAAGGTATAGTACTGTTGTTAGGTGTCATATAATCCTACTGTTAAAGTAAATACTGTATTAAATTGTACCTTTTATTCGTGGGTACTAATTTTTGCAAGGGTTCTTTTTCAGCTAAGTTTGCAGGTATTTTATTTCACTGAAGTGGGTGCTTTTCTTATGTCTTTAATGTTAAATTATTATATTTGCGGGTACTTATTTTTGCTCCTGAAAGTTGCTGACCGCAAAGTTCGTGAAAATAAATACACCTCAAAAATAAGTACAATTACAGGATATAATTATTCAAATTTACTGATGTCATTCCGTCAAATTATGTAAATTTCCCGATTTTAGCCAAATTACAGTTGATAACTATGAGATAACGAACAATGAAAAGGGCAAAAATATATGCAAAGACAACATACACAGTGTAAAATATCTTTAACCTGTACTTTCCGAGATCTTATACCAACATCTGTGCCAAACAATATCTGTCATCACAGATCAGATCAAATGTTTGTTATATTTGGCAAAATTTAAAGGTCAAATTGCACAATTTGATAATTTATAGGTAATAAACTAAGATTGAAATAGATATTCGAACAATTTTTGTACATTAAATTTTCGTAATTTTTCAAAAATCATTTTTGTAGTTTAAGACACATTATTTCTGAGCATACATCAATCTATATCTACTGATTTACAAGTTTTTGTCCACAATCTTACAGTGACTGTCAAAAAAAAGGATTTTATATATATTTGCTTCTTTATCAATTTTCATGATATTTATATTTTCGTGTGTCTAAAAATGATTTTGAATGAATTCACAAATACAACTAAAAACGTTAACTGTAGAAAACTTTCCCCATGTACACATGTATTGAAGTTATCTCTTTTTGTTTTAATTGTTCAAAACACAATTTACCATATTAGGACAGAAATATTTTTTTCATATATATATATATATATATATATATAAAAGCAATGCAAGTAAGAAATAAGACATTAAAATCTAATGGTTAATATATATAATATAAATATAATTATGATTGGATGATCATTAGTAGTACTTTGATTATTGTACAATTATTTATGCACATATACAATGCTATATCAAAAACAACAAAAACAATTATCAACAACAACAGATATTTTCAGTTGTAAAACTAGAAACATCTGACAATGACATACACTGTAATTATAATGGCAGTTTTCATGCTCAAAAGAAAATATCAACTTGTATTTTCACTAGTCCTATTGATGCAATATCAGTGATCTTTTTTTCTGTTTCGAGCTTCAAAAGCAATTTTTTTCATATTTATCTATAATCGACTTATTCGACTAAAATGTGTGGCAAAGTTTATCATATTTATATAAACACTTTCATTTCTGTTCAAAAATAATTTTGATTAGGAAGCTCATACAATGATTACATACACAATATACTAATAGTCATTAATCAATGAAAGGGTACTACTCTAAATCTCTAATTCTCTTTTAATTATCATACTTCCTAACCTGTATGAGAGAAAAATTTATATCAAGTGTATTGGCAAATCTGTTCTTTGACTGATAAAAGAAATATTGTTTGTCTGGTTTGGTCTAATTTCTAGAATTTCTAGAATTTTGCTTCTAGGTAAGGGTTACCTTTAAACCTCAACTTTGAAATAAGAAAATTTCAGAAATTTTCATATAAATAGGAAGCATAACATTTGATGAAAAACATCTTTCAGGTCTTCTATACTTTTTAAAGATTCCCCAATGTATAGCTGGTACACATCATAGGAATGCTTATCATTTTCTTTTTGATTCCTCCCACTTTCTTTTAGCTAAAAAAAAATGTTAAATTACGCAGATTCCGTTGGTTGTTGGGTATTTTCTGGCGTATCTGCTTGAGCCTTGTCTGTATTACGACGAGTAAAAGCCAACAGTTTTGGAACAGCTTTTATCCTATTTCTAAGAGTAAACTTTCTACGAATACTGTCTCTGAATAATCTAAATGAAGACTTCTTCTTTACTTTTGGTCGTTTCAATAATCTTCCAGCATATGGATCCTCTTTAGTTGGTTTAAATCTTCCGAAATTCCACACCAGAACTCCAAATGTAATGAAAGCTGCAAGAGCAGGAATGAATGCAATACATTTTACAGCTAGACCGTAGTCATAGTAACGAGAATTCATTACAGTGTCACCAGAAATATATGTCTTATTGGTCAGAGGATCAATTGTGGAATTTCTATAATTAAATGTCATCAGGGTTTTATTATGATT
>MJUU01009011.1:1931-29921 GCA_002080025.1 Modiolus philippinarum
GGGGCCTCTTGTTTGCACCAAGACCAATATCAAAAATCCGAAAGCTTATTGCGCATCTACAGACCATATGCAACAATTCTATAACAAAATTAAATCCCTAAATCCATAAATGTAGGAGGAGTTTGTGTCACATGCCACATGTGTAAAAATTGTCATCATGGGGCCTCTTGTTTGCACCAAGACCAATATCGAAAATCCGAAAGCTTATTGCGCATCTGCAGACTATATGCAACAATTCTACAACAAAATTAAATCCCTAAATCCAAAAATGTAGGAGGAGTTTGAGTCACAAGAAAAGTGTGACGGACAGACGGACGGACAGACGGACGGACGGACGGACGGACAGACGGAGGGTATAACATTATCCCCGAACTTTCTTCGAAAGTGCGGGGATAAAAATAAACAATTATAACTGTTGAATTGTATATTTGCTACACCTCTCTCGTCGAATATATGACACAAATTGGGAAATAGTTGTCGGACTGCATGAGAAGTGAAAACAACCACATATATTACATTGTCTAATGTTATAACAAAGTTTTCTGTTGTAGATTTTTCCATTTCCTACGGAACAAAATTTGAAAGATGAACTCACCATGCAAGTCTCGTGGGATTACCATAAGAAGGTGACATTTTTAAATGCTTTGAGAAATACTGCCATAAGAAAGCAAAACATCCATGATGCTCGGTCACATTTGAATATTCCGCCTCTTGCAACTTGAGAGTCTTGTCTCTCCTATTGCCACCAAAATTGTCTTCTACCTAAATACTCATCATAGTGCTACGTTGTTTTTATTACTAGTTAAATAAACATACATTTGATGCTTATGTATTTCTTCTTTTTTTTTGTTGTTGTTATATATCCAATAATACACTAAAACAAACGAAACAAGTACTATCTTTAAAAAAAGATAGTCGACGCAGTAAAATGGGTGTGTTTTCTTTTTTCTACTCAAAATAACAATGTGCAAAACATTGTATGAAGCGATGCAACAATCAGGACGTACAAGTAAGTTTGACTGAATCTGACATTTTACTGTGACAATTAATAATATATTACTCCTTTAAAAACGCTAACAATACAATGCATCACAGCTCTGAGATTTCCTATCATAACCTAACAATTAGAGACCCTGCGGGCTCGTCTGCATGTGCGTATAACGATGGACGCCATTTTAATAAAACCTCTTTTCATAAATATTAATTTCGCAGGCATATATATATTTATATCTTGTTTTCTTAAAGGGACATTTTATTCTCTTTCAATGCGTCAGAGATATACAGCTCATTAAAATTATTGCAGCTGGAGTAAACATATGTTTTATGGTCTTATGTTCATTAACTCCATATCCTTTCGTAAAATATTTAACCTGTTTTGACTCACCATATTAATTTTAAAATGCGCATTCCTGATAGGGAATATGACGGCTGTCTCATTCGTTCTGCGTTTTGGTATGTCTGCTCTTGCCCAATGAACTTCCCTTTCTAAACTCTCCCCTAAATAAATACTTCAGACTTTTGATTGATAAACTTGGTATTGGGTAGATGTATGCATGTTTCAGTGACGCAATTCCTTTGTTGTACCTTTGTTGAACCTTTGTCACAAAAAATATAATAATAGTAAAAACCTGCAAATGCCACTTAAATTTCCCAAAACAGAAGAAATATCGTAGCTTAAATTGCCTTTAAGTAATTATTTCGTAGACATAAATGAAGACCAAAATATTTTGAAATTGGGTACGATGAGATAATCTAAAAGCAATATGCATAATAAAATACAAAAACATAATAAAGCAAAATTAAATCTAACCAATGAAAACACCCCTATGTGACCTTTTAAAAATAAAACGTATTTAGTTTGAAAGCAAAAATCTCGCAATAAATACACAAAATGCACTGACAAAATGCCTTCGATTAAAAAGTTTAGGATTCATTTAGGACACATCTGCTATGAAAATGGTATTTATGTTTTAATTTATCGGAACATATATTTTACCTGATAAGCAACAATTCAAATAGATAAGGTATTTATAGCAATTTTGTCAGTTTTACATTAGTCCGTGGCTCTTTTTATAATCTATTTATAGTTACTTGACCAATACAATACACAAGATGTGTACGTGTTTGTTCATCATGATCGAGCATTCTATTAATCACACACAATTTAACTGTTTCCTGATATAGCAAATTTTAAATAGTTTCACAGTATTCATATTCTTAATCATGTCTATAGTAGGTTCGCACATGAAAGGAAAATGTGGTAAAATATAATATCAATTATTTTTAGTCGCTTGACCCACATTACTTGATAAATTGTAGGAGATTGGTGAATGTAGTTCAATAATATGCTCTTTGACCGATAAACGAAAGTACACTTTATTTTCATAACTGGAATCCCGGTATATTATCTTACGTGAGTTATTACTATCTTTGGTACCTAACTACCGTTATATTCATCTGCAAAATATAGTGCCGTATTGTATTATTTTTAACAGTGATTTAACGGCAGTTTATAAATCTTTTTGTACCCAATTGAATAATGAAACGTTTTTTATATGTATATGCCAAGGAGCAATGTTTTGATTTTATTTAAGCTCTTATTTACCTGTGTCTATATTACTACGCCATTTGTTCTCACTGCTCTCGCTCTAGACACTCTCCGACATTATTTGACATTGATTTACTATAGCTTCCTATTATTATCACCCATTTGTTATATTATTTATGTTATTAAAGATGTGTAATAAATATTACGTATTTCACAATGATTATCAATTAATACTGCCATTGTATCAAATAATTCCAGTTGAATATCTCGCATGTAAATTTAACTTCCGTGATGTTAATTTTGGAAAGAGTTGTCCCTCTTTCGATTATAGTGTGCAATTGGATATATGCTGACCTGTTTTACCTGTATTTCATGGCAACTTTTGTGTTATGTACGCAATCAATGTGTGACGGATTTTATCCTACTATTTGAGAATAACAAAGTAATATGCCCCGGAAAACAAACCATCAGTTACCCCAGGTTGGGGACAATCCTCAGATATGGGTATTATACCTGATTATGGGTATAATACCTAAAAATGGGGTATAGGTTGGTCCTTGATTTCAAGGGTTTCAGCTGTTTATTAGATAATTAAGTATCAAAACTACAAAAGGGCATATTCTGTAATAAATATTCACATCAACCGACATCCAAAGAATAACTTTCCTTTTCAAAAAGATAAAATTATTGTCAACTTTTTTCCCCCTATAGATGACTTAGAATTCTTTTGTATTCCAATCTGATGTTCTGACCAACCAATCTCAGTCATAAAAGAAATAATTGACCCTTTTGATATCTTGAGTGATGCCAAAAAATATACAATGGAAGTGAGCTCGTACTCAGTCATGGTTAGCTCACACTTGATTGGCCTTCAGGCATTTACTATAGTCAACTGATTGTTTGACAAATGTTTACATTGTTAGTTGATACCTGTTTTTAGGGGTTATACCTGAAAATGGGTATAATACCCAAACTTGGGGATAATTCCAAACCTGTTACCCAACATATATTTCAATAACACATCTTAGCTGGCTGTATAATGGCTACCACATGTGGCTCAGATCATGCACAAACCTTCCCCCGATCATGCATACTCTTCTGCAACATGTGATTATACTGCTGGTTTGTAGTTTGCATTTTTTAAATTTCCATATAGCAATGTATTGTGGTGTTTGAAGCTGACCATTTTCCCGCATATATGAAATAAATCAATATAAGATCATATAACCAAAATAACATACACATCCGTTGATGAAATAAGATTTAAATCCAGTTATCATTTGATATGGTTGCAACCATATCTTTTCTTGTTTATGTTGTTATTATTCCTCGCACATCGCTTATTAATTACAAAACTATTTGCGGTACGTCGAAAAATTAATGCAACTTTTTATTCGCCTTGCATCGTACGACAACACCCCTTTTAGGAACCTCGATTTGTTGTTTCTGAAAACTTTTTTATCCAATCAGAGTGAAGATATTTGGTCATGGGACTCTGTAACAAAGGTTTCGACAATATAAAATTCAATGGTTAAAAAGCGAATATAGTATCTCCTGCGTCGGAAAAAGGCCTTGCATCTATTTAGTTATCTGATATCCTTACTTTTGACAATCCCCAGTTTTTACACTGTGTCGAACTCATTTACCCACAAGAATTTAAACTTAATAAAGCAAGCAATGATTCTTAAACAACGACAGTAGAATACCGTGGGAACAAACGAGTGAAATTTACAAAAATCGAAGTCCGCAGACATGGCCAAAACGAGGACACAGAAAACAATGACGTTAGACACAGAAATAATGACGTTAGGCAGATACGAAGCACAGAAATAGAAATCACAACTTTCAAAACAAAGGCACTTACAGTGTGAACTCCAGTGAAACTGAGAGTGACATCAGGTGCTCCGCACGGGTAAGCATGTCTTGCTCTGTTAACAACACAATCTAAATATTGCCATTTTCTCGATCTTGACATAAAAAAAAGAATAATTCGGAGACAATGGTAATATCGGAAACACAAAGACATCACATACGTATGGCACAGAAATGAAAAAAAAGAAAGGCGCACACGGATGAACAACACGGACCACAACAACACGGACCAAGAACAATAATTTTAACATATAAAAGTTGTATAATTACGGAATATGAAGTTAATATAGGAAAATGCCGATGCTGCTTTTCAAAATACATTTGTTCAACGTTCTACGCAGTATATATTGTGGTAATTGATGGTTTCAAACACTGGCAAGAACTCAAGGGCTGGACTACTAAATAGATTAACTCTATAAAAAACTATAAATGACCAGATTGAGGCATCAGTCGACCGAAGTGTAATTAAAGTCAATATCACAAAATGCACTGAAGTTGACTTTTGCATGTAGATTTGCTTTATCAGTGTTGAATCAATGCAGACACATAAGTATGTTTTGGTAAACAACAGAAAGTAGCGTAGCAAACTATGAAATCGCTATATACGAAACCCAAGAAAATTATAAAGAACGAACTAAGGGCAAACGATTGTCATATCCATTATTATATACAAGCCGCCCTTTTCAAAGTCGTGCTTTGTTCCTAAAATTTTAATATTCTAAAATGAGCATTCAATTAGGAACGCCGTTGTTTCGTCAACGGCGTCGTTCTTTACATTTAGAGAAACATTTCAGTGTTATGGTCTTTTATGTAATACTGTTTTCACATGTTTAACACAAATATTTAAATGTTTCTGACATATCAGGTTGAAAAATAAACTGTAGTCGGAATGGAAATTTTCCAAAGGAGAATTCAATCTTTGGGGGGCGGGGCAGAATTTTAAAGGCTGGCGATATTGTTATATTGTTGCAGTGTGGAGTTCATTAAAAGATTCCCTTACGAGAAATGTATGTTCTCTATTCATTTCAGTTATGGTGTGGATACACTATCATACTTTCAAATTTTGGCATTCTTTTTTTTTTGTATATTGCAAATGTAATTATTATCATTCTGATTATAGTGTCCACATCTCATTGTTTTATTATTATTTTATTTATTATTAAGTTTTCTTGCAATTGATTCGACTGCCCCGTGGATGTTTGTATGTCGTGATTGTCTTCTGTGAGACTTTTTGTTGGGCAACGGAAGACAGTAGTTAAAGCACTTTTCCAGATAATTTTATGTTTGTTGACAACCAAGCAGCCATGACGATAGGGATGCATGGATGTAGCGTGACTCGACATTTAGCATTGAATTCCGCTAAAATCAGTGCTAGGGGCCGTATCGAACTTACCATGAGGTATAAGCAAAGCTCATTATTGAAGGCCTCATGGTTACTTCAAGGTGAAGAACAACAATAAAAACGTTCTTTCAGCGGTCAATGCTCGTTGCTCATGTATTTGTTAGTGACTTTGATTCCCGAGAAGAGCAACAATAAAAGCGTTGTTCCATTGCTTGTTTTAATCATGTATTTGTAGATACTTTGTATCATGTTCATTTACTCCATATCTTTTCATAGTTGATAACATAAATAACAGTGTAGTAGTAGATGACAAAGTGTCTTCAAAACTTTATTAGAGAAAATCCAAATTATATTGAAAACCATTACTATAGAAAATTTTTTCTCAAAATCTTCATGCATGATCGAAACAATGCAGAGTAGTATTTTTAATGTTAAAAGGTATTTACCTGTCGAACGTATTTGTTTTTTATTTGGGAATCTACGAAATGAAATGGGAATATTGGTTTTTACATTTTGAAGATAAATACTAAATAATTATAAAATGCCGGTAGCTATCAATGGTAAAAGATTGCCTTAGTCAAAACAACAGGTAAGAAATCGAAAATATAAAAGGACCAGATTAGCAAGAAATTGATAATATTCAAGGAATACAGGTTGAATTTTTTTCTAAACGAAGGAAAATCAAAAGTGGATTTTGATGGAGTTTCGTACAACAGTGTGCTCCTTATGTAATATTTGTCCCCGCCGCAACGCGGAGCGGGGACATAGAAATGCCGTGCGTCCGTGTGTCCGTCAGTGCGTCCGTCCGTCACACTTTCTTGTAAGCGCTCTCATGCCTACAAATTATAACGGATTTTCATGTAATTTTTACCAAATGTTTATATCACTAATACCTTGGTCAAGTTCATTAATCAGCCTTGGTCGATACTTTTTGACGGAGTAATGGGACTATGACGAAAATAATTACTCTGTTTTATTCAAAAATTTACCTTGTTAGCGCACTCATGCCTACAAATTGTTACGGATTCTCATGAAATTTATACAAAATGTTTATACTACTAACACCTTGGTTGAGTTCGAAGATCAGTTTCGGTCGAGACTTTTTGACGGAGTTATTGGACTTTGACCAAAATAACAACACCGTTTTATCCAGAAATTGACCTTGTAAGCGTCCTCATGGCTTCAAATTTTGACAGATTTTAGTGAAATTTATGCCAAATGTTAATACCACTAATGCATGGAGAAGTTCGAACATCTGCCATGGTCGATACTTTTTGTATCCCCACATATTTAATTTTGGGACTGTCCTGAATGTTTGAAATATTGCAATTTCATATACAGTATACTAGTATATTGCATGAGCGGCGGGGGACTCCAGGAATTCTATTCTTGTCAATCTGTAAAATGTCAACGGATTTCACGTGGCATGTTCCATTCATGGGATAAATAGAACCGAAAATGGATGAATGTCATTTTTTTCATTGTACCAATTTCAATGCAGTTTTTTGCAATGGATTCCTTCTGAAAAATTAACATAGCAATGCACACCTTCATAGCTTTGAGGGGAAAACGGGGCCAAAATTTCCTAAAATTTCAAGATTACCTAAAATTTCTATTTTGGGTCGGATTTCGATGGGCTTTTATGTCTTTGGATTCCTGTTGTTGTGACACTTTAGTAGTGTGTCAATGGATTTGTCGTAGCTCTTGCCGTTTCTGAGCTATGAGAAGTTAAAAGGACCAAAATTGCATTTCTTTCTATATGTGAAACTTTTATTTTTCAGTGGATTTCAATCGAATTGTTTTCTTTGGATTTATCTTGACATCAAGTTTAAGTAATATGTAAAAGATTTGACGTATCCCTCACCATTTCTGAGCTATAAGAGCCAAACAAAGCCAAAATTGCAGTTATTCAAATAACTTATTTATTTTTAATTTTTCACTTGATTTCATTGCGATTTTTTATCATTCTTGATGCAAGCATTAAGTAGGTGGTCAACTGATTTTGCGTAGCTCTTAAGCCTTCGATCAGTAAGGGATCAAAACGCTGATTTCTATCTTCTCTGGTTTATGTCCAGCTAATAAATGTGTCAAGCTCTTTACTGTAGTGCTGTACTGTGTCCACATGCATTTTAAACTTGGTCAATTTTCAGTGGTCGAGAAGTTGCGGTCGTATCATGCTGCGCTTATGTAGCCCTTTATAAATGCTTAGAATACCTAGATGACAGAAGAGGTCAATTGAAAATTGCAATATATTTTGTTTGTTTTGTTTTTGTTTTTGTTTTTGGTTTGTTTTTTTTGGGGGGGGGGGTGCCATAAATCTGATAAAATTTTCCAACTTAAAATAAAAAATAAAACATTTTCTGGTTCGTTTCTCCAAGTGTTTTCAAACTATTTACAGAACATTCACTAGCAAAGTTAGAAAAAGCTTATTGAGTGTTGAAAGTCAAACTGTCATCTTAACGAAAGAGTAATATCTTCAATTTCGTGTTGCTAATTTTCCAATTATCGGCCTTCATTTTAAGAATTTAGTAAACGTTGTGTCAGTTTTCCTTGCTTATAGTAGAATTAATGGAAATCGTATCACATTGACAGTCAGAAAATTGCGAAGTCGTTTTGTGGTATTTGATTAACTGTCTTTAAAACATATGTTACCTAAAATATATACTGTCCAAACTGAATTCCGTGACGTTTTTATTAAGAAACAGAATGTTTCTTTATATCAAACATATTTAGTCAGAGTTAAAGGAAAGCTAAAATGTGTTTACTTGTCCGAAATTTTATTAGTATTGAGGGGTTTCGATTAGAAAAGAAGCAGAAGATTGGTGAGAGTATAAAACTATGGAAGATGATAGTACTCATAGGGATATTCTGAACAATGAAAAAACTCCAATAGTCCCGGACCATAACAAGCCTACGGTTTTAGTAACTGGGACCAGACAAGTAGAGGTTAAAATAGTGGAAAAGGAGGAGGCTCGAGAAGAGTGGGATGGCAAAATCAATTTTATACTATCATGTGTTGGACAATGTATTGGTCTTGGCAATGTTGTTAGATTTCCATATCTTTGCTACAAAAATGGCGGCGGTGAGTAAACATTTCTATCTTTCTATATTCTACACTTACGCAGGTTTTTTATTTTTCTGAGCTGGATTGTTTCAATAAAATTTGTTGAAGATTAAGAAAATGTCATGTGATATTTTCATCATCATCGAATTTATCATGTACGAGTTTGCTTTCCGAATATCATACATAATTTAAATGGCAACAAAAAAGCCAATAAACACTATGTTATCTAATTGCTTTTAATGAAATAAAAGGGACAACAGGAAACACCTACAATGGCTGAAAATTATAATTACATGCCACAATATGCTAGGAAACTACACAGAAAAAACACAAATAAGACAAAAGACAAACGTAAACAACGATAGACAGCCGGACTTGATACCGGCACTAGCAAAAGCCAGTGGTAGGGATAAACCGGTTTATGGGTACCCTAACCTCCCCTTTATCTATCCCGTTTCCCTATAGCTTGGTAAACAAACGAATAAACCCAATACAGGTAGACTACTAACTCCATGACCACAATCTTCAAAGGAGAGAATATGACAATACGTAATTTTGAAAGATGGGTCAAGGGGTGCTCGTTGCTAAACTGCCGGCTAGCTAAAGGAGCCTAGTCTGCTGGTAAAACAGTCACACTACGGGAGAAGATCAAACTCAAAACTTGCCGCATGATTTGGTCAAGAATCGCCATATATTTCAGTAGACATCGGCAGTATCAGTGAGAGGCCAGTATGTATGTAAAATTTTCAGGTCACTAGATCTCAAAGCTAATTAAACGGATGCAAGCAGAGTATCTTATCAATATCCCCTATTACGTAAAGAATGTAAGTTATGTCTTGTTCCAATATATTGGCAAACAAATACCAAAGCAAAAAGACTAATGGTGCCGTGAAAATTCTGAAATAAAAAAAAAACATTGACATTCAGATGTAGTACATTAGAGACGATGTTTGTCAGTTCGGTAATGAACGCAGGATCTACTCAAAAAATTGCTATTCTAATTTGCGAAAAAGAACAATTGCAACGATCTGATAATAGCACTTGATGACCTTAAAACTTCTGTAGCGGCAATTAGGATAGTTAGAAAACAAAATGTATCACATTCTGCAAAATGTGAAATATATTACTCCTGTTGTCAACAATTGGTTACAAGGTCTCCCGCTCTAGCATTTTTTTTTCAAGTTATGCACCATCTGTTCTCGCACACGTATGTAAGGATTTAATTTATTTACACTTCGATTTTAACATGCTTGCTGAGGCTTTAATGTTGAAAATCGAAAGGGACGAAACATATTTAGGTAATTCTGCAAATTTTATTATCATCCGTTTGGGTAAGGTCTTAAGACGCAATACATAGCAATGAGGGTGAAACTAGAGGGTTGCATTGCATTCCGATTTGGTAGTACAGTCTACATCAAGATTTATAGAGCAAGTAATGGTTAATGTTTTAAGCTTCATATTTTAACATTTCAGTTGACATGTTGGGTTTATTGCAAAAACATATGACTTTTAATATTAACATTACTAAGCAAAAAAAAAATGGCATTGAATCACCTACAATGGCTGAAAATTATTATTACATGTAACAAACCACAAAAGAACTGCACAAGAAAAAACATAAATGAAAGACAAACGTAATCAACGATAGTAACTCAGGATATAGGTTAGCATCCATGAAGTTCTATATTAACCATTATAAAATTACAGAGTATAGTAAACACCTACAATGGCCGAAAACTACAATCACAAGCAAACTGCATTAGAAAAACACTTATGAAGACAAGAGACAAACACAAACAACGATAGGAACCCCGTTATAAAACTTATAATTATGTACCTCATCGAAGACCAAGACAAACTACATTATGATACAATATTTTTATGAAAGGGTTTGGAGTAAATGAACATGAGACCATAACACATATGTTCATTCCGACTTCAATAATTTAATGAACTGTATGGCCATTTCGGAAATTTATTCCTCATCAGCAGCACTAGAACCCAAACATAGGAAATCCATTATTGCAAAATTGTTTAAAATGCATAAAACCCAACTAAATCCCAATAATCAATAATATCAAATATAACTCAGGACAAAACTACGATGGAGGGAGTTTAACCTTAGGTTTTAGAATTTACATAAATTTAGATAATAGTAATTGATCAAAGTGTACGCATGAGATATAGTCTCGTGTACAAGTACACCATATCTAACAAAAATAAAGAGCATACATCTCTAACACGGGGAATTGTTTTACCAACTCCACACTGCATTAAAATACAAACTCCTATATTAAATATTTTTATGAAAGGATATGGAGTAAATGAACATGAGGCCATAACACATATGTTCATTCCGACTGCAATAATTTAATGAACTGTATGGCCATTTCGGAAAATTATTCCTCATCAGCAGCACTAGAACCCAAACATAGGAAATCCATTATTGCAAAACAAGGCTTGCACTGGTTCCTTTAACTCTTGTTTGATTTCTTGGCATTAAAGCAAGTAAATATCAACGTGCTACGATGTAGTTATAACATAACACTTTGTAATTAACCCCGAGGTACACGTGAACAATGATATTGCAATGTTATTGTAGTTCAACACCTTCATACGCTACATGTTATAATATTCATATTAAAACCATAGAGGTCGTATCATCTGGTTCCAAATTATAATGTTTAACAGTCATTGACATTTGAAAGAATCGTGTGAATTTATATAACTACTTGTACTAATGTCGATGAATAGTAATGTAACACATATATATCATATATTTCGTATGGATTATCACGCAATACATTTGTAAAAAAAAATGCAGATCGAGAAACAGGAACTCGAAGCACTATCACACAATGGAAAACTAGAACAAAACACTGAAAAGACAAGTCAGTCTGAAATTCATAGGACTCAATGGAGCACTAAAGTGGAATTTATTTTATCGTGTGTTGGATATTGTGTAGGATTAGGAAATGTTTGGCGATTCCCATATCTCTGTTATAAAAGTGGAGGTGGTTCGTATCATTTTCTTTTGTAATTAAAAAATAACTATACTCTTTTTCCAAATTCATGTCTACTCCGTAAGTACCAGTAGTATGTTGTAGTTACACTATTGGTTGATGTGTGACATTCAGAACACAGCGCGACAACATCAGACAATGGAAAAAATGACAGGATATGGAGTAAATGTGCATGTGACAAAAACGCACACGAAACATAGAAAACTCCAGTTTATCAGGGACAGGGCTTTTATTCCTGTTTACATCTTGATGTCGCCTGAGGATCTTCAACCAGTGCTGAATAATATTCACCCCCTCAAGCAAGATCAAGAAGGTCCCTAGCGTGCACTTAGTATTCTTGACAGAAAAGTTGAGCATCATCGATCGCAGCTAAAATATGTCATTGAAGCAACATATGTCGGGAGCGGTCAATGAGAAAAAAAAGTAAAACCAGGCAATGTCTGCCTTCAAATATTTGTCATTAAGTAGCCCGACGAAACACAAAAATTATGACAAAACAGCATCGATAGACAACACAGGGCACATCGAAATAGATGTAGGCAAACCTTGCAGTGTAACTTAGGTTGAAAAGGCAATAATAGTCATGTGTACAGATTAATACATTTTAGTAAAAACAATGAAATTAATGAACAGCCAACTTGAAAAATAATAAATGAATTATTAAACGTATGAGAAATTCTCACACGAACAAACACGCCATAACTGTAATATTATAAGAGCATAAATCTCAAGCACGGGGAGACTTTCTAGGGACTCCACACAGCACGAGAGACAAACTCTGCAGCAAATAGAAAAAATGAAAGGATATGGAGTGATTGTACATGTGACAAAAAACGCACACGATACATAGAAAACTCCATTTTATCAAGGACAGGGCTTTTATTCCTGTCTACATCTTGATGTCGCCTGAGGGTCTTTAAGCATAGATAAACCGATTGCACTAGAAAAAAATAAAAGAATTATCACCCATAAACATATCAGAAAAAAAGAAAGCGTCCAATGGCCAATGGTTACTAGCCTCCTATCCCGCTTGTCTGAACTCTTCATTAATAATTTTCTCAGCCTCTGCTTTCAAATCGCAAGTGCGCATTTATCGGTGAGGCTAAACGGATATGCCCTTGATAATTTAATGGAGTAAATATAGAGTAACACTTATAAAGAGTAACTAAACTTAGTAGTAGAATACAATCTGGTGCCACAGATTTTACAACAACCAATGTTATGATATAGCGCAAGTGGGCAGGATCCAGTCTTCAATTCATTGTCACAGCGCTTGTCGTACAACCAGACAGTGATAAACTTACTTCAATTTTCAATAACAGCAGGTATATTGACGATATCCTCACTATTAACAATCACCACTTTTTAGATTATAAAGAGATCAATTACCCACAAGAAGTGGAATTAAATAAAGCTAACCATGTTTCCAAATACTGCCTTTTTCTGGATCCAACATTATGAATGACTCTGGTAAAATAAAAATAAATATATGATAAAAGGGATGATTTTGATTTTTCTATTACTAATTTCCCTTTTCTTGTTGGCGACATTCCTCTGGATCCATCCTATGGGCTGTATTTTCTCAAATAGTAAGAGTCGCACGCGTTTGTTCTACTCTTGACGATTTTAATGAACATAACCTTACTATCACAACCAGACTCTTGCAATATGTTTACAGATTTCATAAACTGTTAAATACATTTAAGAATCTTTGTAAAAGAAATGAACATTTGATATCTAAATATGGCGTTTCTCGTAAACAACTTATTATTAAAGATATTTCTAGTCCTCGTTTCTACGGAAATGTTGTTAAAAAATGAAAGAAACTGATTAAAGATGCAAGCAAGGCTTGGACATAACTTACATTCAAGATACTCTGCTTGTATCCGTTAAATTAGTTTTGAGATCTAGTGACCTAGTGACACATACTGGCCTCTCACTGATACTGCCGTTGTCTACTGAAATATATGATGATTCTTTCCCAAACCCTTCGGGATGTTTTGAATTTGATTTTTCTTCCACAGTGCGACAGTGTTTTACTATCAGACTGGGCTCCTTGAGCTAACCGGCAGTTTAGCGGCGAGCATCCCTTGACCCATCTCAAACTTACCTATTGTCATTTCCTCTCTTTTCAAGATTATGGTGATGGAGTTAGTAGTCTACTTGTATTGGGAATTAACATATGTGTTATGGTCTCATGTTCATTTACTCCATATCCTTTCGTAAAATATTTAATACAGGAGTTTGTCTTTTATTGCAGTGTGGAGTTGGTAAAACAATTCCCCGTGGTAGAGATGTATGCTCTTTGTTTTTCTTAGATATGGTGTACTTGTACATGAGATAATATCTCACGTGTACACTTTGTTCAATTACTATTATCTAAATTTATGTAAATTCTAAAACCTAAGGATTAACTCCCTCCATCGTAGTTTTGTCCTTTGCTACATATGATATCACTGATTATTCGCATGTCGTTTGGTTTTATGCATTTTAAACATTTTTGAAATTATGGATTTCCTTTGTGTTGGGTTCTAGTGCTGCTCATGAGGAATTCATTTCCGAAATGGCCTTACAGCTCATTAAAATTATTGCAATTGGAATTAACATATGTGTTATGGTCTCATGTTCATTTACTCCATATCCATTCGTAAAGTATTTATTCGTATGTTTATTCAACTATAGGGAAACGAGACAGATAAAGGGGAGGTTTGGGTACCTATTAACCGGTTTAACCCTACTGCTTGCTTTTGCTAGTGCCGGTACTAAGTCCGGCTGTCCCGATTTCCTATTGTTGTTTACGTGCTTATTCGTGCTTTTCCTGTGTAGTTCCTTAGCAGATTGTGGCAAACAATTATAATTTTTAGCCATTGTGGGTGTTTCCTGTTATCCATTTTTTATATTTAAATTAACAATGAAAGAATATGGAATAAATGCACATGTGATAATGTCTCTATCTAACAAATAGATGGTAAAACCGAGCTATGGATGAACGCTGTTTTGTTGTCCGTCAGCTTGAGGTCACCATGGGGCCTTCTACAAAGAGCGTTGCTCATACCTCACACTAAGTTCAAGACGGTCTCTAGCGCCGGTTTGGGTGGAATTCATTGATAACTGTCGAACAACACTATATCCAAGATATTTTACCCATGTATGCGGGATCGCAACAAACATTAAATTAACTAGCAAAGTGTTCTTACAACCGCTGTCATCCGTTCTCCGAGAAAAAAAAACACAAATCACATCATGTAAACAACCACGGGATACTTATCGAGTCATATCAAGGAAAACTTGGCATTATAACAAATTGTCGGTAATTTGTATAAGTTTCCTTTGATCTCACGAAGCAAAATATTTTTCAGTATTTGCTACTGCCCGAATACGAAAAAATATTGGCAAAAAGTATCTTAGGCCACGCCTACATTGTCAATCAGAATCAATGAAACATAAGAAATAGACATCTGTAGAGACTCTTACCGGATCGTACAAATTCTTTAACAAATCAATACTAGTCAATTTCACGATTTGTTGAAAAGTAACATTCATTTTCAAAATGTTTTCTATTAAATGATTTAGTTAATTACCGATAAAAAGAATAATGGAAGTTTTGTTTTTGATACAAGAAATATTGGCTCAAATAATGGACTCGCCCACAAGGGGCTCGTCCATTATTGTTCGCCAATATTTCTTGTATCAAAAACAAAACTTCCATTATTCTATATGTAAGATGAGGGCAATGTAAACAAAACGGTAAGAATAAAATTTGGAAATAACAAAATACCAAAGTTACTGTAATTTAGTGTCTGCATATGGTCATTTCGACAACTTTTGTCTCATCAGTGCAGATCAAATGTAAACATTTAGAAGACAATAAACTCAAAGATGTCTAAAAACTGATAAAGAACAAATAACCAAATATGTTCTAAATAGAAAGCCAAAATCAGCTAAGCACAAAACTTTACATGAGGAAAATATTCCTTAGTTTTCAACAAAATTTACATAATTTAGATATTGCAAGTTCAGAAATCACGAAAAATAATGGCAATATCTGATAGTATGAGATATTCACTCAAGAACAAGCACACCATAACTAAAATACAGAGAGAGCATACATCCCTTGCACAGGAATTAGATGAGGTAGTTAAACATTTCACAAGCAATGCAAATACACCGACATATTTTTTGCATTCCATATCACTAGGCTATACATCTTAAACGTTGATGAGAGACAAACATGCTATATCTCAAACCATTTACACTATACTGACAGAAACGATTTGAACAACTGACACACTGAAAACATTTGATTTGACATACGAAAATTGGTTGCAGAGAGAAACTTATTCATTAAGTACATTATCAAAACAGACATCATATCAATGATAAGAATAAGCAACGAAGGGATGTGGAAGAAATCCGAAAAAAACAAAAGAAAGCAAATACCTTGAATTTTTTTGTTGATTAAAATGGTCTGGCTCTTTATTATTGCTATGGCTGGTAGATACCAGTCTAACATGTGATGCCAAAATTCATTTAAAAAATGATCTTCTTATTGGATTCTGAGAAAAAAAAATTCTTTTATCATGCATAATCCTTTATAATGCCATTTAAAGGTACAGATGTTTTGATGAATAAATTGTTCTGGTGAGCTATCACGTGTGCTTCAAATGTTTGATAGAGAATATTTAGGAAGGCTACAAATATTGAAAATTTCTTTTTTGTGATTATCTAGTTTTTTTTCACATATTACTTTGTTTCTAGGAGCATTTTTGGTACCTTACTTGCTTACAGCGCTGTTTGCTGGACTGCCTATGTATTTTATGGAGTTGGCATTGGGACAGTGGCTAAGTATTGGTGGACTTGGTGTTTGGAAAATATGTCCTATCTTTAAAGGTAAATCTAACAAGCGTTGTTCCATTTGCTTAATTTTACCATGTATTTATAGGAATTTTGTCCCATATACTTTTACTCCGTATATCCCTTTATTAGTTCAAATCTTAAGTTAGAAAACCAAAACTTTTTGCAAGAAATACAAATAAAAAGATAAAATAGTTAAGCCAGTTGCTTTTTTAGTTTCCAAGTCTCTGATACAAAATAAGTGCGATAAAATGTACTTGATTAACGTTTTACCTAAGACCAGAGCTTATCAAGTGTGACGGGGACATAAGTATGACCCACAAAATCTAAATATGGTTCACGGTACCTGCTAGAAGTAATATTTAACAAAGAAATTAGTTTTAGTACAAAATATGTACTTTGGGAAAAATAGCGATAACAGCTACCTTTAGTACATAACATTAAATTATATTTCTAATCTTTTTGATGATATTGTAAATGATTTTTTTATACTCCTTTTCAATTAAGGTTTGTGCTAATCCTTGACCCTGGATTCTACTTGTTATTGTAAAATTGTTATTAAGATTTTTTTTATTAGTACATATGATATTTCAAAACTTAAACAACTACTTAAAGTCAGTTGCTCCATAAAACCGGCACAATATGTCAAAATTAGGAAGTCGAAGCAAAGCCAGTTTATTTTGAAATGGTGGAATGGAGGCGTATGTTATGCAAAATCTGAATTTACAATAAAGGGAATACACATAAATATTATTCAGTACGACTTGTTTTAGATTGAAAAATTAAAATTGATGAAATATATGTCTGTTAATCATAATTATTTTTAACTGTTGTAGGAGTTGGTTATGCCGCTGCTGTGATGGCCGCTTGGTTAAATTCCTATTACATAGTCATCCTGGCATGGGCGATATATTATCTGTTCAGTTCATTCACGTCAGCTCTGCCATGGGCATCATGTAATAATCCCTGGAATACAGAGCATTGTTTATCTGACTACCGACGACAGTCTAATTTGTCGACCTGCAGTAATATAACTAGTGTGACAGAATTGAATATATCAGCAAACATGTCTATCTGTCCAACAAGTGACGTAAATCATACATCACCAGTTCGAGAATTTTGGGAGTAAGTAAACGTAGAATACGCTATTTCAAATACTTCGCCTGCTTACACCATTATCAACAATTCAAGTCATAACTGAATATATTTGCAAAAATGCTCATCGACGAAATGAAGACAGCTAGCATGTCCTGACTAGTTTCTTCTCTTCTATGGCCATTTTTGGCAATTTTATTAACTATCAAATTGGCTTTCAGACAAATCTGCAAAAAGGGAGCAAAGCCGTCCGAATATATAGATGTTTTAATTGTCAGTTGAAAGAGTGAATCGTCATTTGTGTTTTTTAATATGGTAAAAAAAAATGCACACGATTTATGGCGTGCTAATTTTGTAGACATCATAATCATAATACTTATGTAAACAACATAAGTTCATATTTGGTAGAATGCTTGCAAGAGTGGAATAAAATGCCATTAAATGTCATTACCAAATGACCAGTCACTATTCTAGTAAGGCTTACACGTAAGAATACATCTTCGTCAGCCAATGTTTACAGTATGCTCTTCTTCTAGTAACCCTTGGCTAGCAAAGATGGTAAGAAAAGCCCTTTTCAAAAAGTTTTGTTATCTTTTCCTGGATTTGAACTCTTAGATTAAATAGAGGTACAAATACTCTTCGCTCCTCGTACGGTTGGCTAACAATACACAATTTAAACCCTGAATACATTTTTATTCTAACAAAATTAGTGCAGTGTCACAGTAAACAATGACATGGTTATCTTATTATTAAAAGTTTTATGAACTGTGTTCAGGATGAACAACACTTGTCGTGTTGGATTGATAACCGGACCTGTTTATTTGTATTTAATACCGAAAAAGGCGGGCCAAATGGTTTTTGAAAAGGCCTATAAGAATGGACTATATTTTAAACAGTTTGTTTAATTCTCCAGACGTGCATGTATGAACATTTGTTGTGCTCATCAGTACATTTTTATTGTTATAGAAGACAAGAATTGCTGTATTCCAAAATATGAATATTCTAATGAACATAAATCATTATATTTTTTTTATATGTTCTTCTGGTTTATGTGTTTCTGAAAAAAACTTCAACTAATTTCCTAGATTAAATTGCTATGCACTTATATGGAAATTTCAAAGTTATGTAATGGTATATAAATGTTGAAATACTAGTAGTATGTTCTATGTTGAATGTCGTATGATTTCAGACGACATGTTCTGCAGATAAGTTCAGGTGTAGACGAACCTGGTTCTGTTCGATGGCAAATAGCTTTATGTTTGTTACTTGTCTGGATCCTTTGCTATTTTTGTATATGGAAAGGAGTAAAATGGACAGGAAAGGTGTGTATGTATAAAGATTAAGATTAAGTATGTATGAGCACAATTATGATTTTCTTGCAAGCACAATTATGATTTTCAATCCACATTTTAAAAAATTCAAATTTACATTTAGTAAGGAATTCCAATGTCTTGTACAATCTTGAAGGCAAAAGATTTCATATTATTACGAATCAGTAAATTGCTTCCCAAGAAAAACACATCTATTATCAGTAATACATCGGCAAACGAATACAAAAAGCAAAAGGCAGATAAAGGAGACAAAAAGAATCGAAAAAAAAAACAAAAAACAAAAAATTCAGATCAAACACACATGAAGATAACATGATAAAGACAAAGCGAATAAACAAATATAAAAAAAAAAAACAGTACAGATGCACTGGGATCAAATGTAGCAGTAGGTTTAATTTGTTTTCCTGAAAACGTCGATGTCTCGAACTGTATTAATACTTCTAACATCTCCAAAATCTCGAACCATTTTCTGGACCCTTTATTCAAATTTAAAACAGTTTGAACTTGATAGCTCGAATTGTTTTGATTGGTCGCGTTGGTTTTCGAAGCAAAGAATTTTTTTGATGCATTGGTCAGTGGAAAAGTTTTAAAAATTCATCATTTATTTTCCAGGTTGTATATTTTACGGCAACATTTCCATATATCTTACTGATAATACTGCTGATACGTGGTGTAACTTTACCAGGGGCCGCAGAGGGCATTAAATTTTATGTCTTACCAGATATTAATAGACTACAGGATTCACAGGTAAACAAAACAAATCAAACTTTTTTGGCATACTTTCCTAAAATTAGTGCCAAACCGTGACATTACTTTGATGGTCAGTGACAGCATCATCTAAGAGTTTTATGTTTGATATCGCAAAAAATCACCATCCGGTACTTTTAAAATATTGCAAATTCAATGAGATAAAATAAATAAAAAAATCTATATTATGTATCAATGTGCTTTCAAAAATCTCCACTAATCAAAGTGGGAAAATTTTGTGATGATTATATTATTTAATTAAATTGACATGATTTCCAAATAATTGAATGTGATAGCGATGAAATTGAATTTATTCGACGTTTATTATATTTCTCTGCAGGTTTGGATTGATGCAGCTACACAGATATTCTTCTCCTATGGTCTAGGTTTAGGCTCATTGATAGCTCTTGGTAGTTATAACAAGTACAACAACAATGTGTATAAGTATGTATCAGAGTATATATAAGTATTCTAACTATTAACAATATTAAGCGGATATAATGTGTCTGAATTGAGACATGAATTTCTCCCCTTTATTATGTTGATGTTGACCCTCTAATTAGAGGTAAAATAGTGTGATAGTGGTCTTTAATGAAAACAACATATACATGTAGATCGATGGCTGTTTTGCTTTGCAAAAGTGTTTAACACGAATGGGGGAATCTCTCAATTACATCATGTCAAAAGCATGTATTTTCAAAAAGTGTTGTTACCTTTTCCCGGATTGGAACTCTCCCATCAAGTAGAGATACAAACACTTTTCGCTTCCGGTTATCACTCGTTCGGTTGGCCCACAATACACAACTTAAACTCTGAATACATTTTAATTCTAACAAAACTAGTACAGTGTCACAGTAAACAATGACCTATTAATGTAAAAATGGACATTATTATGAATTGTGTTCAGGATGAACAACACTTTCCGCGTTGGGTTGATAATAGGAACTGTTTAAATTGCATTTAAATGCCGAAACCGGAGATCGGACCAAATGATTTTTTGAAAAGGCATATAAGATAAGTAATGTCGTGAATACTTCCTTGTATTGACATAGCAATTTGATTTCACCATTTTTCATATTGCAGGAATTTTCATTTTACTGTAACTTATTATTGAAGGTTTTGTTTTACTCTTTCCCCTTTTCAATTACCATCTTTCACAAAAAAATCCTACATCAAAATGTAAGTCATAACAACGGCAGTAGAATACTGAAGGAACAAGGGAAGCGATGACTACAAAAATCGAAGTCCAAGGACATGGCAAAAACGGTAACAGATAAAAACAAAGAAAAAACAAGGACGTGAGGCAGCTACAATGCACGGAAATAAAAAGATAACATTAAGAACTAAGGCACTCATAGTGTGAACTCCCATGAAAACCGGGAGTGACATCATGTGCTCCGGAAGGGTAAGCATGTCCTGCTCCGCTAGCGGCACCCATCACACTATCAGTGAGTCAATCCAGGGTTGAGTCAAATCCGATTATTTCAAATCCGTGAAGACGTGAAATCTAGCTGAAAATGTCCGTTTTCATTTGGGACACAGACACGTCATATCTGTCAATGATGTCATGGTGACGGCCATAGAATTTCTGAAGGGAGGAAAGTAACAAAGGCTGAACAAATCCCTGACTAAGCAGCTTTTGGGACAGTGTTTTTGCTCTAACTAAAAAGTCACTGTATAAACTGCATGCCCGACAGTAACGAATCAACTGTGAAATGTACAATTCATAGGCTGGAGAGGTAGGTATATTGCTGCTCAGAAAGGGAAAGTTCACAATTGGGAAGTTAAAATCATCACGTTTGTCATACAGCTTAGATTTCAAACGTCCAATGTAAATTAAAAGATCTAAATATGAAGCTGAAGTAGGTGTATCGGTAGTCTCTTTAATTTCAAGGTCATTGGGATATATCTGGTGTAAATATTCCTTGAATTTTGGATTAATAAGAGAAAGTACATCGTCTATGTAGCTGAAATAAAGGGCTGGGCTAAATGTTTTTGTTTTGTCTGTGTAAGCCCTTGTAAAAACTTCGCCTCATACGAAAAAATGGAAGAGATCAGCTAAAAGTGGCGCGCATTTAGTTCCCATGGGAATCCCGATTGTCTGTTGAAAAACACGGCCTCCAAATTCGACAAAAATATTATCTATTAAAAATTCCAACATCTTGATTACGTCATTCTCAGTGTACTTCTTGTTTGACTCAGTGTGGTTCTTTACAAAATATGTTTTGTCTTTCCCTACTACTAAATAAGTGTATCTGCGTTCTCCGTTTTTAGTGCAGAAACATTGATGTATCAAATCCAAAATTACTGTTTTCAATTTATTGTGTGGCAGGGAAGTATAAAGAGTAGAAAAATCGAAGGTTTGTATGCTTTGGCAATGGGTTAGACTGCTAGAGGATAGCTGTTTGAGAAGATCTTTTTAGAATCCACATCTGATTGACACCGCTCGTGAAGTAGGCTTTATCACAGTAACTTTTCAGGCCATCTCTGACTGCGGTCAATAAAGTAGTAAGGAGCTTAGAAAGTGGCTCAGTGGTGCATCTGGAAGACCCCGCAATAAATCTCTGTTTGTATGGGTTCTTATGAAGTTTAGGGACCCAGTAGATGTAGGGGAGCTGATTGTTATCATCATCCGCTTTGATGCCAAAGGATGCAAAAACAGAGTTGTGATTTTCAATAATCTCCTGCCTTGATAGTGTAGTGGGAGTATAAGTAGGGTTTCCTGATGAACTGTCAATTCCCATCTCCTTAGCCAGACAGTCAAGATAGTGTTTCTTACAAACGAACAGTATGTTGTTAGAAGCTTTGTCTGCAGGGACAATGACGTAATTTTCATGGAGGTTGTCTATAGTTTTCCTAACGAGGGGATCTTCAAATATACTGGGATTTCTGGATTTCTGGCGGTGAAAATGAGATACTGATTTTGTGAAATCAACTCCTCCTACAGTTTTCAACCTACAATTTTGAAACTTCACAAAATGTTTCTATATATATTGTAGATGTGCACCTCCCTTTTTGGAATTATTTTAAAAATTTTTTCCTGTTTTTACGGTCTTTGGAACTTAGTCATTTTTTATCAACACTTTCAATAAAGGGTACCTATTTTGTGAAATCAACTCCTACAGTTTTCAACCTACATTTTTGAAACTTCACAAAATGTTTCTACATATATTGTAAATGTGCACCTCCCTTTTTCGGAATAATTTTGAAAATTTTTTTCTGTTTTTACGGACTTTGGAACTTAGTCATTTTTTATCGACACTTTCAATAAAGGGTACCTATTTTGTGAAATCAACTCCTCCTACAGTTTTCAACCTGCATTTTTGAAACCCCACAAAATGTTTCTATATATATTGTAGATGGGCACCTCACTTTTTGGAATTATTTTGAATTTTTTTCCCTTTTTTCACAGACCCATTAGGGAACCTAAAAAACAACACTTTATAGCTAGAAGCACCAAAACGCAACCCGGCCATTTGATTCTTTGACCCATTTTTGAAATTTTCTAACGGGTTCTTTGATAAACATAAATGCTTGGATATGCATTTAGAACATTAGTAAATAAACAATGAAATGATATGGAGTAAATACATTTGGTTTGTTAAATATTCCCAGGAAAAACATAATTTCTTTTTAACATATTTCTTTTTTCAGAGACGCTATGATGATATCCATTTTAAATAGTTGTACAAGTATGTTTGCTGGTTTTGTGATATTTTCAGTTGTTGGATTTATGGCACATGAACAAAACCAACCAGTATCAAAAGTGGCCGCGTCAGGTAAGTTTTAAATTCTAAAAGTGCCTCTCATTAAAACTAACTAAATTTTTTATGTTATATCAAGAGTCAATGCAGCAAAAACTTTATTTAATGTTAACGAAGCTGTTAACTTTGGTAAAAATTGACTGTGGATACAAAGGTCAACTTATAAGTAGTCTTTAAGGGACCGACCATTTAACTTGAAAAGGGGGGAGGGGCTATTGTTTTTTTTTCTAAAAAATATTTTGGAGCTGATTTTATTGGAAAAAAATATTTTGGCTGCCAAAATGATGAAACAAATTTTTCTGAAGGAGGTTTTCTGCCTTAAAAAATAATATTAATTTTGAAAAAAAAATATTTTGTTGATACACATAAAAAAAAATTTCTGTCCAGAAAAATCCATACCCCCCTCCTTTCAGGTTAAATGGTCGGTCCCTAATTTAAATGTAATTTGTCGTTTTAATACAAGAATTTTACATCCACATTTTTTCAGGAAATACTAAGTAACAAATCACTGTTTAATTGTCTTTGTTTTGTATCTGGTAAACTCTGGGTTTTATCTCAAAGCATATCAAGAAGGTAAACATCAAAACCCTATGGTAAAAATTTTAAACTAGTGTCAAAGCATTACTATTATGAATTCCTTTAACAACGTGTTTAATTAGAAAAGTCTTGAAACATCCTATAATACTTAAAAAGGGGGTTTGACATATTGAATTATCATGAAACTCGGAACATACTACACCAGTATTTGATTCAAAAAATTGATTTGGTATTGTTTATTTATTTTCTTTTTTGTCATTAATATTTGGTTATTTTTGTTGCTAATGTATTCCATCTTTTACAGGGCCAGGACTGGCGTTTCTTGCCTACCCTAATGCTGTGATACAGTTACCAATTTCACCGTTGTGGTCAATATTATTTTTCCTAATGATATTAATGTTGGGTATGGACAGTCAGGTAAATAGATATAATGTTGTTAAATATTTGTAATATAAAAAACAAAAATTGATATTTTGTGTGAACTAATGTAATAAAAGCATTCCTAAATTCTATTGAAATAGTTCAGAAAAACACTCTGGTGGATGCTTAAAACTTCGAAGATATCTAGATCTGTCACCAAAGATCAACAAATAGCTTTGTGTCGAAGTGCGCACCTCTTGTGCCCGAGGTAAAAATCAAATTCATATGTGAACAAGCTGAAATGGTTCCGTTCTGTTCTGATTTGTAAACCATATTGTTGTAAGAATGTGAATAAGTAACAGGTGCAATTAGGGAAATGTTATCTCTTTATATTTCTATCTTTTATAATATATGACAATAGTTAAATTAAAATTTCGAAAGAGGGAATACATCGGAAAACAATACCGAAGCATAGGGGTAAATTCTAAAATCAAAATATAAAACATGGCAATTTATATTAAACACAAACTGGAAAAACATTAAAAAGACAAACAAATGAACAAGAACACCACAAAACTAAAGCACTGGCATTGTGAACCCCTGGAAGTATTATCAGATAGTCAGGAAGGGCATTCATGATCTGCTCCATGCGTGGCACATGCCACACTGCCAATGGAAAATCTGGTTTTGTCGCAATCGGTGTTTGTTCGTTGGTAATAAACTTTTGATCCACTCAGAGAAAGAGGAGAGAAAGTTTGTCGGAAATTTATTCCTATAAATTCAAGTTGTCATTCAAACTGTAGATGATCAATTTAAACATGATCTTATAGCTAAACGTGTTTTTATTGTATTACTAGTATTTAAAAGCATATACTCTGGGGACAGTTTTTACATTTCCATGACCATTACCTATCTTAAAGTCAGTGTATGACAAAGAACAAATGTATCATGTCAAGTACCGTACACTTGCACAGAACAAACGTTGTAAGATATGTTCTTTCATACTTTTAACACAGAATCTGTAGCAAATGCAAAATTGCTATATCACATGCAATTAACTAAGTTCACAGTAACTTCGGTATTTTGTTATTTGCAATACAAACAGCAGTTCTTTTTAAGTTCTGTACAATGGAAGGTTTCTTCACTGCCCTTATTGACGAGTTTCCTCACCATCTACGGAAGAGAAGAGAACTATTTATAGGATCTGTATGTTTCATGTCATATCTTATTGGACTTTCGATGGTGACAGAGGTAAGTGCATTTATTTTCTTCCTCGAATATTCTGCATTACTTAATTTTTGCTTTATTCGCGGTTATTATGAAATGAAAAATGCATACAGTAAAATATTTATATGAGACTTAGCACAGTAATTAATATGAGACTGTTGTTTTCTTTTTATTAACTTGTGTTGTGCTAACTTATGGTTAAGTATTGTGGTTTGCCCTCAGTCGTGAGGAAAGTCTCCATTTTACTATATTTGAAACTGTTTCGTATTTTAAAAGTATTCCCTTTCGCAATGGATTATTCTTCCGACGTAGAACGAATTCGATTAGAAATATTAAAATTTAGAACAGTTGCTGGAACACTTTTTCTTCTTCGTAATATTAGACCTAACCCCATAGAAAACATAATACTGGCGTTTCATACAAACACAACAACTTCACAAACAGATGTCAATCAGTAACCAAACACTACTCCTTCAAAAATATGACCGAAAAATCACTTGAAAATAACACCCGTAAATTCTATGTTTGACATCACGACTTGGTTGACCAGTATAATGAAAAAAGTCTCGAAAGTAGCGACTTCCATGTCTACATTAGACAAGATCTAGCACTGATTCGTGTCATCCTCGCTTGGACATATCATTTCTTACATGCATAGCAGTACAGACGCTTACCCTGCCCACACACTCTCCTTTTTAAGAGGTTTATGTTAACATTGCCATGTTATTTTTAGAGTTTTATCTGTTAAATGTATTATGGGACTGGAATAAAGATACATACATTGTACTACACTTTCATGCATTTTGTATAATTTCTTAACTTTAGCAATACGCTATGATTAGTTTGTTAGCAAGGCACATGTTACATCCTTTCATATTTACATGACCGTCTGCGTGTTCAGGGCGTTTAACGCATTCTTTCCAACTTTTCTGGATATTTTTGTGTCTGTAATATATAACTAAATACCGAACTTACTGCTAATTACTGCTAGCTACTACTGTAAACGACGTCACGGATTTTATAGAACATCAGAACCCGCGCCATGATTGAAATAGTCACAGTATTTAAAGATAAATGTTTTCTTTCGCAAAGGAATTACATGTTAAATATGTCCTTGAAACGAAGATAGTGTATGGGGCGTGGATTAATTATATTAATTAATCTTTGTGTCGGCGTGTGTTTAATTGGATGAACACATGAATTATGCTGTTACGCGCCAGATTGAAACGGCAACGCGTGTAACTAAAGTATTGTTTTGAACTGAGATTGAGAAAAGCCACTGTTATCATTTATTGAAAATTCAATTAATGTCTTAAAGAAAAACAATGAATAATGTATATATAGACCGGCTTGAAGAGAGATAAATGACCATTTTTTATATATTGTAGGGTGGAATGTACGTTTTCCAGTTGTTTGACAACTACTCAGCTAGTGGACTTTGTCTTCTTACTTTGATTTTCTTCGAATGTATCGCTATAGCATGGGGATATGGTAAATAATGGAAATTTATTTTCTGTTCAAATGTGATAAAACATGAGATCTCAAAAAAACTTTTTTTCATGCACCAAGTGTCTTATAAAATATTTGTGGCTCTTTTTTCTTGTATTCTTTTTTTTTTTTGGTATCTGTTTGCTGATGATTGAATTTATTGTAAAATATACATGTAACTATTGAAAAGGAAAAATAACAGTAAACACACACAATGGCAGAAAATTACAATCACAGGCCACTAGAAGGGAAATGCGTACGAAAAACACAAATGAAAGACATAAGACACACGTTTATAATTACAGAAACTCGGAAAAACCCGCGAAAGCCTATTCATTCATCCGATTAAATTCGAAGGTCACAAAATGTAAAAGGCAGTATTTTATTTCGCTTGCGTCGAAGACACCTTGATGATAGTCAATAGAATTCATAAGCCAAAAATAAGTTTAAAGGAACAATGCACAAACTTGGCATAGCATTTAATGTCATTCGTTTTGGACTGACGGTTCGGTTCTCACTTACTTCAAAAGGCTGATCTCATCCATGTTTTAATCATTTTAAAATGGCTATGATTTGCATCGACTGGAAAGCTCACATATTTCAATAATTAATTTAAATGTATCATATTTTTGTATACAAAAATATTAACAAAACTTTTTTTGTAAATACTTTTTTGTCAATTGAACAAAATCAAAAAGGTATATCTTTATTTTCAAAAACCAGTGTGTTTGCATGCAT
>MJUU01009011.1:30131-41574 GCA_002080025.1 Modiolus philippinarum
AATGCGTACGAAAAACACAAATGAAAGACAAAAGACACACGTTAATAATTACAGAAACTCGGGAAAACACGCGAAAGCCTATTCATTCATCCGATTAAATTCGAAGGTCACAAAATGTAAAAGGCAGTATTTTATTTCGCTTGCGTCGAAGACACCTCGATGATAGTCAATAGAATTCATAAATACAAAAATATTAACAAAGCTTTTTTTGTAAATACTTTTTTATCAATTGAACAAAATCAAAAAGGTATATCTTTATTTTCAAAACCCAGTTTGTTTGCATGCATTGCTTTCAGTATTAATCATGTCGAATCAGATTTGCCATAGAAAACAACTGTAACATTTATATATTAGTATTGATATTTGGCAAAGTAAAGTATAAAGGTAAAGCATATACATTAGTTTCACTGCGAATATATTCACTCCTTAGCATAAAGCAAAATATCCTTCGCCACCCGGATAAAAGAAATTTAAAAATTAGAATCGTTTCTTCGCTCATAAATTTCATTTTCTATTCCATTAGAGAAAGTAGTAACACTAAGATCCAGGAAAAGGCATCTGTTATAATTTCTCGTCGTAGCTTAATTATTTTAATTGATTACAGGAAAGATCTTCAATGACTGGGAATTACAATTACAGTTGAACTTCGATGGCTCAAACTGAAATAACTCGAAAACCAAGGATGTCTCGAACCTTTTTTTCTGGACCTTTTGTTCGAATTGAAACACAGTTCGACCTTGATAGCTCTAACACTAATCTAGCCCGAACTGTTTAAATCAGTCCCTTGGGTGTTCAAGACATCGAAGTTTGACTCCACATGCCAAAATCTGACATGGAACTGCACCGGAAAAATACAAGACAAACTAAAACAACGATAGGGACAGTCGTATTTCATACCTGCACTATCAAATGTCAGCGTTAAGGTTAAACTCATTTATGGGTAATCAAACCTACCTTTTCTTTGTCCCGTTTCCTTATAGCAAACATAATATAGATTAAGACCCAAAACAGATAGACTACTTACTCCATGACCATAATCTTGAAAGGGAAAGAATTGGACAAAACGTACTTTTGAAAGAAAGGTCAAGGGCTGATCACTGCTAATCTGCCGGCTATCACAAGAAGCACCGTCTGTCGCTGCAACTGAAAGAAAATCAGATTCAAAACCTCGGTAAAGATTCGTCATACATATGTTGGATAAAATTTGTTGAATTAAAAAAAAACTACAAATATATTTTCAAACGTGTGATTATATACACTACAGGTCAGAACATAAAGTTTTTGCATTATACTTTTGTCTAGTAAAGTTTATAACAGTGGTAAGTTCTTACAGTTATATTTTGTTTTTTCCTTGACTGTATTGACCATCATTGCATTATGACCGATTTTGTCGACATGATTCTAACTTTGGTGTTATTGTGACATAACGACTTGAAGCACAAGTGTTGGTTAAGAAGTGTAATATATTTTATAGTAATACTTTTATTTTATTTTCTTTCAGGAATAGATAGATTTTATGGCAATCTCAAGAGTATGATCGGATACTACCCAAGTGTGTTCTTCAAATTTGCCTGGGTCATATCAACACCAGCCTTAAGCTTAGTAAGTTTTTCCAATAATGTGAAACCCCGGTCGGTTATCTCCTAGTACCATATTAGTTATATAAAGTTAAAGTGGAGATGGTTTTAATTTAAATATCAACAGAAGGTATTGATATGCTAATTAAAATTATCTCCACTTGAACCATACAAAACTAACTTGGTACAGGGAGATAACCGACCTCATTAATGAAATAATTCACGGTTTGGAAATAATGTATTTACAGCCCTGGAGCGAAATAAAAAAAATGAAAAATAGAAATAATATAATTAATTTCCGAAATGGCCATACAGCTCATTGAAATTATTGCAGTTGGAGTTAACATATGTGTTATGGTCTCATGTTCATTTACTCCATATCCTTTCGTAAAATATACCATTAATATTATATAGCCCATGAAATCTTTAACGCTTATAATAAATCCACGGTGAGCAGTATTTTCTCTTCTACCTTTGAATCAAGCATATTAAAACTAGAATGCTGATTAAATGAGTTACGATTCACAATTTACTAGTTTTTTTTATCTACAACGATGCCATTGCTCTCATAGTAGCAATACTTCTGCCTTTTCAAGATTCTAAAGATATATTGTCAAAATTTATCAAGTGTTTACCTACTTGAAACAACTTCAGATAAGTTTATTAGTACAGTGACAGCCCTTTATAATAAGTAAGCAACATATCTGCATCTCTTTTCAATATGTAGTCTTTAACACTTCTTAAGCATTTTCACTAAGTGGAGCATACGAATTTTTATAATAACAAAATACCAAAGTTACCGTGAATTTAGTTTCTGCATATGGCAATTTCGACAACATATGCGTCTTCAGTGCAGATAAATTCTAAATATTTGGAAAACCATAAACTCAAAGATAGGGAACAAATAACCAAATATAATCTAAATGGAAGCCAAAATCAGCTAAGGACAGAGCTTCGCATGAGGGAGATACTCCTTAGTTTTTAACAACATTTACGAAAAATTGAATATTGCAAGCTTCCAAATAAAATAGGCTTTCGGGTCAGCACCGAAGAACTGATTCCTTGGCTGGTGAACACTATCGGGGACTAACAGTTCACCAGCAGTAGCATCGACCCAGTGGTAACAAATAACAAAATACCGAAGTAACTGTAAATCTAAGTTCCGGCCATTTTCTTCAGTGCAGATACAATCTTAACATAAGCGACATTGAGATGAATGCGATTCCAGAAATTGTACATAATAAATAAGAAATCCCTGCTATATCTATACCCCTGCTTTGTGTGAGGTATATAGTGTTCTTGGTGTCCGCCCATCCGCCCTTCCATGCATCCGTCTTTCTGTACTCAAAAGCTGGTATCCAGTGCTCCTCCTAAACCACTGATTGTAATTTCATGAATCTTATGCAGGAGCTGAATTACATATTGCAGATGTTCACTATGCACTTTGTTTTCAAATAATTCCTTTAATTCTAGACCTTAGACATGTTTCGGACTTCGTCATTTTAGCTCTTTTAGCTTAATGCAAGCCATATGGTGACCACCTGGTATCCACTACTCCTCCTCCTAAGCCAATTATTGGAATTCCATGAAACTAATGCAAGAGCTTAATTAAGTATTAGAGATGAGCTATACAAATTTTGTTTTCTACTAATTCCTTCTTTTTCAGATTTTGACATGTTTTCGGATTTTGTCATTTTAGCTCTTTAGGCTCAATTCAAACCATATGAGAATGGCCCGATATCCACTACTCCTCCTAAACCACTGATTGGAAATTCATGAAACTATGCACGAACTTACATTTATATCATAGATGTGCAATACGCAAAGTAATTCCCCTTTTCCAAATTTTTGACATGCTTTGGAATCAGTTCGATACCAAAAGCTTGTTTCCACTGCTCCGCCTTAACTACTGATTGGAATTTTATGAAACTTGTATAGGAGGTTAATAATATACATTTAAGTATTGTAGATGTCCACTATATATTTTGTCTTCCAGCTATTCCTTTTTTGCAGATGTTTAGGAAAATCTCGCCGGAGGCGGGGCGGGGATACTCGTGACCAACTTAGCCAAAGTAATTCTATATTGAAAATTTTCTATAGAAATAAGTCGCATTGTGTTCACATCAGGGATCACATTCGACATCTTATTTTACAACTATTGTCAATTATGTTATGCAGTTTTACGTTCGATTCTGTGTCACGCTTTTACTCATTCCACGCCCTAAATACACGCATTCTGATGTTTCAGTATCACAAATTAGGATATAATTTAGAAACCAATGAATACCTGCCTTTTCCCAAACTGTGTCCTCTGCTGTTCCTGGTGATCAACGATCGGCGATTTTTTTTTTTTTTTTTTTTGCATATACTGACACTCTTTAAACTTTTGGATCTTGTTTTGATTCTTTCAATTACTGACCTGAGTAAGCGTTGTAGAAATAGGCGTTTTGTGGAGAAAAATTGTGTCATATAGGTCAATAGTTAAAAGAAAAGGTCCGAGATTTCAAATAATTCCAAATTTTCTCACGAGTCCATTTGGATCATGCATATCTCATCAATGCAAATCAAAATAGCTAAGGGGAAAATACCAAGATGTTTGAAAAATCTAATGAGGAACCGAAAAACAACGACAATAGTGAATATATTTTCCACTATGGAGATGCGTTACTCTTATTAATTGTTTTAATTAATATTCTTAAATAGATAAGTTGACAATCCCGTATCCATGTCCAGAATAAACATGGACGTAGCGTTGCTCGACATCTAGCAATTTATTCCGCTCAAACCGGTGCTAGGGGACGTCTTGACCTTGCTATGAGGTATGGGCAAAGCTCATTGTTGAAGGCCTCATGGTGACTTCAAGATGAAGAACAACAATAAAAGCGTTGTTCCATTGCTTTTTACCATTTCTTATTTTAGACAGGAGTTTGTCTCTCCTGCAGTGTGGAGTCCGTAAAAAGATTCCCCGTGCAAGAGATATATGCTCTATATACATTTTAGGTATGGTGAACTTGTGCTTGAGAGAATTTCTCATATGGATGCACTTTAACACTTTCAAAATTTTGCTAGCGGACGTCTTGAACTTGCTATGAGGTATGGGCAAAACTCATTGTTGAAGGTCTCATGGTGACTTGAAGATGAAGAACAACAATAAAGCGTTGTTCCATTGCTTTTTACCATGTATTTATAAAGACTTTGTCTCATGTGCATTTACTCCATATCCCTCATTGCTTAGCTTAGTGAATAGATATGTGACTATCATCCCATCTTAAATTCTGTAAGTGACCTTGTTGTATTGTGTGCCGTTTATAGAAACATAAAACTTTGCTATTTTTTCAGGGCATTCTTTTATTTGCGTTAGTCAAGTTTAAACCGGTGAAATATCTAGATTATTCCTATCCGACATGGGCACATGTAGTTGGCGGTTTTATGGCATTGTCATCAGTTTCCATTATTCCTATTTACATGATATACAAGTTTGCTACGACACCGGGTACTATTGACCAGGTTTGTAATATTAACTGGTTTTTATATTAAGCTGTTACAAGTGTAGTTAATCCAAAAATTAAACTGATGTCAAATAATAACCAGAGAGGTCTATAACATTCACACAAAGAATATAAAATACCGAAAGGTCAAAATTGTCGACACTGATAATTTGAAATCCCAAATGTAATACACTCTGAAATATGACAGTACTTCAATAAAAAAGGAACATTTCAAGATCCTAAAAAACATACACACGAAGCCGGGCCGATCGCGAATCAAATGTTTTCCATTATTTTGAAGGTATCTTTTATAGTATAAAGGCGATTAATCTCCGTAAATGAATTTTCACATTATTTATTAGTCAAATTTACGCCTGAAAATCAACACTGAGTATTTTTAATTAGTGGATATTTTCATTGCAATTTGATCCATAAAAGTGCAAATACGTTTTTGTAACAACGGCAGTAGAATACAGAAGGAACAAAGGGGTAAATTTCACAAAAAATCGAAGTCCAAAGACAAAGCAAAAACGAGAACACAGAAAACAATGACGTTAGACACAACAACAATAACGTTAGACAGATACAACGCACAGAAACAGAAATTACAACATTCAGAACAAAGGCACTCACAGTGTGAACTCCAGTGAACTTGAGAGTGACATCAGGTGCTCCGGAAGGGTAAGCATGTCCTGCTCTGTTAACAGCACCCGTCACACAGTAAGTGAGAAAAATATGTTTTTGAAAGATCTGTTAGGTAGCTGATTGGTTATTGTCATTTGCTAACCTTGAGACAAAACCAATTAAACATCATGGTACGTGTTACTTCTCTAACCCTCAAACAGTACCAAGTTAAATTTTGAAAAGCTTTTGTAATAACCATTATTAATCAGTATTCAGACATAGACAAGGACAGATCGGTACCACAAACATAATTTACGAAGACAAAATTAAATATTACAAGACAACGCAAAAACTAAAGCACTCACAGCGTAAACTCCCATAAAAGCCGAGAGCGACATCAGGTGGTCCGGAAGGGTAAGCATGTCCTGCTCTGTTATCAGCACCCGTCACACTGTGAGTGATTCAATCCGGGAAAATGTCAAAGTCGGTAGTCAAATCCGGGAAGACGTGAATCTAGCTGAAAATGTCCACTTTCATTCGGGATACTGACACGTCATATCTTTCAATGATGCTATGGTGACGGCCATAGAATTTCTTGAGGGATGAAATTAACAAAGGTTGAACAAATCCCTGACTAAGCAGCTTTTGGGACAGTGTTTTTATTCTGTGCAAAAAATCACTGTACAAACTACATGCTCGACAGTAACGAATAAACTGTGAAATGTACACTCCATTGGCTGGAGAGGTAGGTATATTGCTGCTAAGAAAGGGAAAGTTCACAATGGGGAAATTAAAATCATCACGCTTGTCATATAGCTTAGATTTCAAACGTCCATCTTCGTCAATATACAATAAAAGATCTAGGTATTGTAAGAAAACTTAAGATTGACTGGGCGGAGTTACTTGTCATTCAGGATTTGATCATTCCAAAACAGATATAGGTACAATAGACCAAATGCAGGGTGATGTTTTTCAAAGATCAATAATTGTTTGATTGGTGAATGTTCCAATTTATATCTTAGGGTATACAAATTACAAAATATTTGTTTTTGAAAAGTGTTCACTATACAAATGACTACATGATCATTAATGATTAATTTGATCGTAATCTTTTAACACCTAATGTTGGCACTACACTGAAAAAGTAGATTTACCCCAGTTCAAAGTTTAAGGCAAACTCCGCCCAGTCAATCTTACGTTTTATTACAATACGAAGCTGAAGTAGGTGTTTCAGTTGTTTTTTTAATTTCAAGCTCATTTGGATAGATCAACTAAAAGCGGTGCACAGTTTGTTCCCATAGGAATCCCTATTGTCTGTTGGAAAACACGACCTCCAAATTCGAGCTTACACCAATACTGAAGGTAGTGGCATATATGAATATTTGAGTCACACTTTCTGAACATTTCAATGATGATCTTTTGAGTACGAGTACATTTTGGAATGTACTTAAAAAATTATACGAACTTGACTAACATTTTATTGTTCTCTGAATGTTTGACACGGGTTTCAGTTGTCTGTTTAATACAAGAACTCGGAGGGGATTAAGATTTGGAAGTTAATAGTGTTTTATAGTCAACAGGCTAATAAAACACATTGTCACATGATTCTATATTACAGAAGAGAAACAAGGCATGGTTATCTGCAGAATCTAGATTAACAATAACTTTGGTATTTAATTATCAATGGCCAAGGTTAGACTTGATTTTCAAATACTAGATACTAGAGAACTTGTTACATAGAATAATATTTTATAAATATGCTCATCACAAAGCTTTTGATGAAAATTAGTTTACCGTGACATAAAGTAAAGTATTATAATTATGAAAATGCAACATTTTTCTTTTGAAGAGAGTAAAGAAGCTATTTAGACCAGATGTAGAATTACCTGGCGGGATAGGACCACCTCCACCATATTCAACAGTGACAACTTACACTGAACGAAATGTAATGATTTAGAGTTCTAGAAATAAACTTGAAGGAGTTAAAATTCAGGAAAACGATTGATATGTCTCTAAGCCACAAGATGAATGGGACACTGGATATGCTTAATATCTATTGAATGTATTGAGGTTATTAACAGACACCATAGATTTTTGTTGTTGTCAGTGGCAAACTAATCTAAATAGGACAGATTTGACCATTTTTCCTACTACATAAGACAAAACAATATTATTTGTCGTATTAAAGGATCGATATATGTCATGTAAGAATGCACAAAATTTATCAATGTGGTTTCCTCGTTTATTTGGTAACAATGACAGAATCTTGTGAATGCAATTCTTTCATTTTCATTTGCTCATTTAGTTGATCAATAAATATTTAAATTTTTGTAATTTTTTTGAGAATCATGGAGTATCTCCCTCATGCAAAGCTCTGTCCTTGGCTGCTTTTTGCTTTCTATTTAGATGAAATTTGGTTCTTTGTTCTCTATCTTTTTAAAAAATATTTTTAGTTTATGGTGTTCCAGATGTTTTGATTATATCTATTTAAGAGACATAAGTTATTAAAATGCCCATATGCAGTAACTAGATTCACAGTAAGTTCGGTAATTTGTTACTCTGTTACATTTAGATACCTATATTTTAATTTATGGTCTTACAAAAATATTTGAGATCTGCACTGAAGAGACATGGGTTGTTGAAATGGTCATCTACAGAAACTAACCTTACGGTAACCATGGTAACCTCTTTATTTTGTTATACTTTATCTATATATCTAAAATATTTTGTTGGTATCGTTATGTACTATAATGTTAAGTGAACTTTGACATCCTTGGATATTTGTAGTATGCAGATGATGCGGAGATGAAAATGATGGACGACCCTTGACCTACAATAAAAGTTGTCAAAGTAGTGGAACAATATATTCCACACCTTCAACATTTACTTGCCTATAAATCATACTTGACAAATTTACATATACTTCTAAGGATGTTTGTCATCTTTTCTATCCACATTTGCTGTTATCTTGAATTCTGATATGACTCTCTTCCTTCGCTTTTGGAAACAAAGCTATGTTCTAATTCCAACAATATTTTTTAGCACATGCGTATATTTTTCACAAAAGGACATTCGTAATGTACAATTTCACATTTTATTCACTCAATATTCATTTTATTTTGTGTAAATAAAGTTTTAAATAACGAATCACCCAAAAATCCACATCAAATAATGACAATAATAGAAATTTACAACAATTACTGAATTTTAGACTCGGAACTGAAATTGACATAACCGTAACCTAGCAACGAATGTGTTGTTGTGAAATCTTATCTATGTTGCATATGATGCTTTACGATTTAGATATATTTTTTTTTTAATTTTTAACGCTAATGAAATTAAACAACCTTAGTGAGCAAGCTCACATACCCCAAGCCCCCACATATCAGATAATCCTGCATCATTGAACTCCAAAAGTACACTATAAGCAATATTATACATAAAAATGTCAAAGTTGATCAATGTGTTATTTTGTCAAAAATGACAAAAAAACCAAAATCCAAGATGTATGCACATCTTTGATATATGTACAACAAACCTGCAAAATAAAAACTTCATATCTCAAAAACTGTAGGAGGGGTTATCCAGACAAATGATGTACCCTTTAAGCAATATCATGCTGAAAAATTACTAAGTTCATCAATAGGTATTTGATACCTGCTTTGATATATGCACAATCAACCTGCAAAATAAAAACTTCCTAACTTAAAACCTGTAGGAGGAGTAATCCGGACAAACGATGTACCCTATAAGCAATATTATGCTTAAAAATGACTAACTTCATCAACAGGTATTTTTTTCAAAAATGATCAAAAATCAAAATCAAAGTAGCATGCACATTTTTAATATATGCACAATCAACTTGCGAAATAAAAACTTCCTAACTTAAAAACTGTAGGAGGAGTAATCCGGACAAACGATGTACCCTATAAGCAATATTATGCTTAAAAATGACTAAGTTCATCAATAGGTATTTTTGTCAAAAATGATCAAAAATCAAAATCAAAGTAGCATGCACATCTTTAATATATGCACAATCAACCTGCAAAATAAAAACTTCCTAACTTAAAAACTGTAGAAGGAGTTATCCGGACAAACGATGTACCCTATAAGCAATATTATGCGTAAAAATGACGAAGTTCATCAATATGTATTTTTGTCAAAAATGATCAAAAATCAAAATCAAACAACGGCAGAAGAATACCGAAGGAACAAAGGGGTAAATTTCACAAAAATCGAAGTCCAAAGACAGGGCAAAAACAAGAACACAGAAAACAATGACGTTAGACACAAAAGCAATGACGTTAGACAGATACAAAGCACAGAACCAGAAATTACAACATTCAGAACAAAGGCACTCACAGTGTGAACTCCAGTGAAACTGAGAGCGACATCAGGTGCTCCGGAAGGGTAAGTATGTCCTGCTCTGTTAACAGCACCCGTCACACTGTGAGTGATTCAATCCGGGAAAATGTCAAAGTCGGTAGTCAAATCCGGGAAGATGTCTCATTCAGCCTTCGCCGGCACGCTTGAGCTTATTGATCTTCTGGATCTGCCGATTCGTGAGCAGCAACGTATCATTGCCCGAAAGATTCTCGTGCGAGAGGCGGATGCTCACTGGGCATGGCTTGCGCTTGGCTGCGAGTCTGAGCTTATCCCTCTGTCTTGAGCTCAGGTTCAGACCATGCTCGGAATACGTCATTTATTTATATCTCGCGAAGGTGGAAGCTGAAAATGTCCACTTTCATTTGGGATAAGTAGTTATGACATGACAATTCTGCCGCAAGACCATTTTTCAAGCAGAAATCCTGCATCAGACCCCAATTTCGGGGCCCTGGGATGCAAATGAGTATTGAGTGAGTCGGGGATGCTGAAAAGTGCAGGGAGGGAAGGACTCACCAAAATGAATTAAAAAATTCTGAAATCTTATAAATCATGAATTCAGAATCTTCTCAAAAGACGGATCAGCAAATCCGATTGCTAGGTCCCGAGCGGAAAGAGAGCGACGACGAAGTGAGAAAGAGGGCACAGGCTCAAAGGGAGGCCAGACGCGATCCGATTCTGAGGTGGCCCGACCTGCCTTGGGAAATATTCCAAGTGATGGGGGTCAAGGAGACGAAAAGCCAGTATGGGGACGGCATGATTCTGACGCTCGAGAGGAAAGGGGTAGAAACCAAGGTCTGGGCGTGCAATAGGTTGGTTCGGGAAATGCATCGGATACCGCGGAAACAGTAGCACCTGCTAAAGATCTATAATTATGGGATGAAGAAATCAAAGAAGAGTGGGCACTACTACTTCGATTTTGAAGTGGTGATTTGAGGGGACGTGGGAGAAATCCTTTCTGATGGGGAAACCCATCGGAAATCGTAATAATTTGAGGGATGGAGGAATCAGCGAGGGCTTTGGGAATGCTTGGCTAAATCTTCGCTGAAAGGGGGCGAGGGCTGGCGCAAGAGATCCTTTTCATCGTAATAATTCTTCAGGCAGACGGCAGGCGCACCATCTTCGCCCGGGAGCTGAGACTGATAGGAACTGGCCAAGCGGAGAGTATAGCGATGCTTCTTCTTCTTGGCGATTCGCTTGGCGATCAGCGAGAGCACTAGGGTGGTCGTCGCGCTCAAGCAAGCGAGGGATCCAAGGGGGAGGGAGGCCACGGGACCGATCCCGGTGGAAGCCGATTCTATGGTGCCGCTGGTAAGCAATAGACTGCTGATGGAGGCCGCAGATTGGATGGCGGAGACCACCTTGTTGCGA
>MJUU01009012.1:0-12707 GCA_002080025.1 Modiolus philippinarum
TTGTCACTACATGTTTTGGGCGTTTTTCGTTGTTTTTTTTACTAGAAACTATTATTTATATTATTTATGGTTGTAGAAAATAGCCACCTGCTGGCGTATATTTTCTTTATCATTGCTTTATAAGGTTAACATATTTTTAAAAATGTATTAAATATCAGTTAAAATTAACTTCGATTGCGTGAGTCCCGAGTCACCATTCAGTTCATTGTCTCTCGTTTACATCGTGACGCTCGATCGTGTATGGTGTTTGGTCCACAGTTACCGAGTACGGGGTATGGGTTATGGTGTATGGTTCAAAGTGAATGGTGTATGGTTCATAGTGTGTGGTGTATGGTTCATAGTGTATGGTGTATGGTTCATAGTGTATGGTGTATGGTTCACGTTGCAACACCATACACCATTACACCATACACCATGAACCATTGAACCATACACCATGCACCATAGAACCATACACCATTACACCATACACCATACACCATAAAATGGTTATGTTTTACCCTACAAGTACTGTACTCGTGATTACGCAAATAAGAAAAAACACCGTAGTCAAGACCGACTACCGACCCAACCGAAAACTGTTCCCAAGCACGACCTTGGGCAAGATGTTAAACCTGTACAAGAGAAACAGAGTACTAAACCCACCCCAGCTAAACCAGCTGAACAAGAGAGACAATTTCAACGTAGTATGATGTCATCGTTTAAAACACTAAAGTACAATGGCAAGAGTGATTGGACATCATTTTATACAAAATTATCCCGTAACGCTAAACTGGTCGGTTGGAGTGAAGAGTTAAAACTCGACCAGCTATGTTGGTCACTGGACGACAAAGCCAGCGAATACTGTACACTAGTACTAGAACAAACACCTGAGATTTCGTACAACGAAATGATACTTAAAATGGAGAGGCGTTTCGGTTTCAAAGATTTACCCGAAACTTTACAAACTCAGTTTCAAAACTCAGTCCAGTATAAGAATGAGTCACTGGAGGACTGGGCTGACAGAGTATTGTCACTAGCGACAAAAGCTTTTAGGGACTTTCCCGAATCTTATATGACAAAACAAGCTGTTTTAAAATTTTGTCAAGGTTGTAATGACAGTGAAGCAGGTAGACATGCTTGTGGTCTTTGACCAGAGACTATGGACATAGCCATAGACATAATCAAGTGGTTTCAACATACGACTATAGCCATAAGAGGTGATAAATCAGTGGATAACCCTGATAAGCAGGTCAGGGTACAAACATCCTCTACTATGGAGAATAGAATGTTAAACACGGAGAGTCAAATCGAGAATTTGATTACAAGCATGAATACACTGAGCGATGCAGTGAAAGGTGAACTGTGTCCCAAAACGGACAATAAACGTAAAATTTCACGCCTGAGTGATAAGAGCAAATCACCGCCAAGTTCACGACAGGGTCAAAATAGAAACAGAAAACCCAATTTTAACAAAAACAAAAATCAGGGTAAGCAAACTCAGAAGCGCACTGAGGACAGGAATGTTTCGGATGTGGAAACAAAGCACTTTTTAAGAAAAAGTCAAACCCAAAAGACAAAAAAACGTCCACAGGAGGTACAGCTATAGATGGTACAAACTCAGACTCTGCTGAAAGTGTAGATGGTACAGTATCAGTACGACATCTTAACTCAGCTCTGATGATGAGAACAGAAATAAAAATCAGAGGTAAACTGGTACATGCCAATGTTGATACCGGGTCTGAAGTGACGATGCTATCAGACAAAATTTTTGACTCATTTGAGCACAAAACTGATATAGTGAGAGAAACTATTATGCACGGTGCTGGACGTGGCATGAATATGACTTCCAGGATTACCCAACCTGTGAAACTACTCATAGCAGGTCTACATTTCAAACATGAATTACATGTAGCACCCTTAGACTGTGATATGCTATTGGGACTTGACTTCATGAGCAAGCATAAAGTTTCACAAGATCTTGGGAAAAGTGAACTTTACATACGTGACAGGAAGGTCGATGTCACATATGGACGACAAGTTCCTACAGAACCTTCTGTCAGGAAGGTTACCATTTCAGAGAAGACAGTAGTTCCGCCGAACTCTGCCATTAAGTTGTCATGTGATGTACAACCATTAGAAAATGACTTTATTGTAGAAGCCGGGAAAGTTCAACCTTTGTTGATGCCAAGAACCGTTTGCACTGGCGGTCAATTACCAGTCATTTGTCTGATGAACGTCGGTGAAACCCATGTCACTTAAAAGAAAGGAGAAGTAATTGGTCAAGCAGAGGAAGTTACAGTGATAACTTCGATACCCGAACCAGGAGATGAATAATGTAACCAGTTCTGCTGGTAAAAAACTCCCTGAACACTTATCGGACTTGTACAAAAGGTCATGTAGAGAATTGTCCGATATAGAAAAACAGCATGTATATGATATGCTGTGTGACTACCAAGATGCATTTGCCACACACGACTATGATCTTGGAGACTTCACTGAAATAGAACAAAGTATAGACACTGGTTCAGCAAAGCCGAATAAGGAACGCATGAGGCGTACACCAGCTTGCTTTGTTGAAGAGGAGGAGGCTCATCTGAAAAAGATGATAGATGCTGGAGTTATACAACCCTCTATATCAGAGTGGGCTTCCGCACCAGTGCTCATTCGTAAAAGGGATGGGGGAGTTAGATGGTGCATAGACTATCGTGCACTGAACTCGGTTACAGTGAAAGATGTATTCCCTCTACCCTTAATAGAGGAAAGTTTGGATACCTTGGCAGGTAATACCCGGTATTCCAAGCTCGATGCTAACTGGGCGTTTATGCAGGTGAAAATTAACCCCAATGACCGGAAGAAAACTGCATTTACAATAAAATATGGTCTTTTTGAGTGCATTAAGATGAGTTTTGGATTATGCAATGTACCCAGTACCTATGCAAGGGTGATAAACCTTGTGCTTCGAGGTTTAACCTGGAAAACAGTCTTAGCATTTTTAGACGATATCTTGGTGCTAGGTACATCTTTCCAGTCACATATGGAGAACCTCAACCATACTGGAGAGATTTAGGAAGTACAAGCTTAAACTGAAGCCGGCAAAGTGTGAACTTTTTTCCAAATCTGTTGAATTTTTAGGCCGGAAAATAAACAAGAATGGTTTACGTATAGGTAAACAACACCTTAAACCAGTTAAGGACTGGCCAGTGCCCAACTGTACAAAGGACGTAGAGAAGTTCCTTGGTTTCGTGAACTATCACCACATGTTCATACCGAACTATGCCAAACTCTCATCTCCCCTGTGCGATGTGACAGGGAAAAATAAGTTCTACTGGGATGAAACCAAGCAAGAAGCCTCTGAACAACTGAAGGAAAAGATACTTACGGCACGGTCCTTACCCTTCCAAACCAGAAAGATCACTATATTCTTGACACAGATGCGTCGGATAAAGCCATAGGGGCTGAACTAATCCAAGTTCAAAATGGTCAAGAAAAGGTCATTGCATACGGTAGCTTCGTACTAATACCTGAGCAACGCAGGTATTGTACAACTAGGAAAGAGCTACTGGCTGTTGTCTGATTCACTAGACAGTTCAGGCATTACTTGCTCGGACAACAATTCACAATTCGTACAGACCACAGAAGTCTGACGTGGCTGTTACGATTTAAGGAACCCCAAGGGCAATTTGCTCGTTGGACGGAGGAGTTAAGCCAGTATGACATGGTCATTAAACACAGAGCTGGCAAAAAACACGAAAACGCTGACAGTTTATCTAGATTGGTGTCAGACGTCCAAGAGTGTCCACATTACAACCCAGATATTGACGTAACTGAGCTCCCATGTGGAGGTTGCACCTACTGTCAGAAAGCACACAAAACTTGGTCTAAATTTATACGAGACGTAGACGAGGCAGTCTCACTGTCCAAGAGGAGACGTCAGAACAAAAACAATCATGCAGTTGAGGATGTATCCACTGCCATGATACAATTATTTGGTGAGAGTGACCAAATAAACCAAGATGAGACCCAGCTTTTTACTACCAGATTAGATCTGGTGACTGATTGTACTACATATCAAATAGCAATAGAGTCAGATCATGGCTACTCTGTAAAAGCAATCACACCAGATAGTGGAATAATCATACAAGGTTTTTCACCAGACGAAATCAAGGGTGAACAGTCCAAAGATACTGACCTACGTATACTGTTACACTACCTAGAAAAATAGGTGGATCCCAAAGAAGATGAATTATTCATTGCAGCAAAGAGCTATTGGATAAACAGGACGATGTTTTTCCTATATACTGAGGGTATACTACGCAGTAACCCTAAAAAGGAGGATCAAAAGGAGAGATTTGTAATTCCCTCTGCTTTACAAAACACAGTTATGGAGTTGTCCCATAACATACCTGCTGCTGGTCACCAGGGAACAGAGAGAACACTTGCGAAAGTGAAAACCAATTACCACTGGTACAATATGTCAAGGGACATACGACAATTTGTGGTATCTTGTGACATTTGTAGTAAAAACAAAAAGCCTACCAGACATGCTCGCTACCAAATAACCAAGTATCACGCTGGAGCACCTATGGAAAGAGTACATTTAGACTTTATGGGACCCTTTCCGAAAACCAAGAAGGGTAGCGAACACATTTTAATGATGGTAGACCAGTTTAAATGGGTTGAGTGTATTCCATTACCGTCACAGACCGCTGAAGTGACAGCCAAAGCGGCAAATAACGAATTTTTCGCTAGAATCGGATATCCATTCCAAATATTTACTGATCAAGGTCGCAATTTTGAAAGCGCACTCTTAAAATCAGTATGTGAACTACTGGAAATGCATAAGGCCAGGACTACGCCTTACAGACCATCAGCTAATGGTCAGGTCGAAAGACAAAACAGAAGTCTTATGGATGCCGTGAGATGTTTTGTGGACTCCGCCCAGGATAATTGGGATGAGCACCTACCCCAATTGGCAGGAGCACTACGGTCCTGTGTCAACAGGAGCACAGGATACACTCCAAACATGTTGATGTTGGGTAGGGAGACTAATCAACCAGCTGACCTAATGTTTGGGGTTGATTCGGAGAAAAGTACTCGGGGACTGAGGGGTACGTTATAGAGCTTGAGAAAGCTATAAGAAAATCTCACGACATAGCTAGGAAGACCCTTAAGTCGACCCATGCAAAGATGAAGAAAGACTACGACCTGAGAGTCCATGAACACCAATACATAGTTGGAGACTTAGTTTACGTATTGGACACAGCGCAAATTAAAGGTGTAAGAAACTTAGTCCACCGTGGAAAGGTCCAGGTGTGATCATTGAAGTTACTACACCTTACTTGTACAAGGTCAAACTACAGCGCATGCTGTTTACTACAAACCACGACAGGTTGAAGCCTTGTCGTGACAGAAAAAAATACCTGTATGACTTAAGAAATGCCAAGAGAGCGTACTTAAAGGTGAAAATGTTCTTCAGGAGGCTAGTGATACCTCCAAACAGAGGAAATACTGTATCTGTTGAGGACCAGATACAGGTGAGATGATGGTACAGTGTGATAACTGTAGAGAGTGTTTCCATCTCACCTGCGTGAACTCAAGTCCTGCAGAAGTAGAGACTATAGACCGTTACTTTTGTCCAAATTGCCAAATGACAGAAAGGGACCCCTCCAATGGAAAGGAGGGAGGGGGAAGGCAATTTTGAAAAAGTAACAGTTATAATGAAGTTGAGAAGGAGGTACCCTACCAGCCCATTTGCTGGTAACTTCATTTGTATATATTGGACAGTAAGTGTGACCGAGGACAGGTTCACACTAAGATATATATATCCTTAAGGTATAAGGACGATCCAGAGACGATCAGTTTAGTTCTTTTTCGTTTATATTCCCTCAGTGAGGAAAGTTTTTATATGTATATGTAGGTGTAAATATCCAATCCGTAGAGTTAGATTATTGGAAATTGAGGATGGATTAATGAATTGAGATATATATTTCTCGATAAGTTTTCGTAATTTAATTAATTGTGGGTTTAAGTCGTCTGGAGAAGTTTGACTGTTCACAGACCGTCTGTCTGTGTTAGGGAAGTTGAGTTACACTTTTGATGCTATAGTTTGCTAAAATAGGGAAGTTGAGTTACACTTTTGATGCTATAGTTTGCTAAGAGACTCGAGTTATGTTTTTATTGGAAATTTAGAATGTGTCCTTATGTATATTCTAGGCCTACACACTCTAGAGGTAGTGTTGGATCTTGAGAAAATTCCTTTTTGTATTGTTTATGGCTTACACCCTAGGTAGTGAGACTTAGTGTGGGATCTTGCGAGGATCACCTTTAATAATTCAGGTTCGAATCCGTGTTTAGTAGAATTCTGGATTTCATGTTTTATAGCATATTTTCCTAATCGTCTCTTTGGAGGGCAATTGTATATGGACAGTCTTTGTGTAGTTGGAACACCCTTAAGCGTTAGGGGAATAGGGATTTTTGGAGCAGATTGATTTTTTTTTTGAAACCTGTTTAGTTCAGTGGTTATTTTCCCTGGAGATAAGTTTTTTAGTCAGGATTAAGATGCTTCCTTTTCAAAACAGAGGGAGTATGGTAAATTTGACCACTTCACGGGGGTTTCCCAGCTAGGTAAGGCTGAGGCATGAAGCATCCCAAATGGATGACCTGAGGTAATCGTAAGAGCAGAGATGTTCCAAAGACGTTCCCGCGAAAAAGAGTCCCTGTTACGTGATGCAGCGGAGGAATCTGGCGCCAGACGACTGGACCCGCAGACACATTCCAGCCACCGAGTAGGAAAGGTATATTTATTTATTGGGAACTTATATCTTTGTCTTTAGCGGGAGGTAGAATTCTCTGGGCCTAGCAAACCTTGTAGTTTATTAAGGGAATTCCTGGTATTTATTTACAGGACCATTTCTGTGATATTTACCCCTGAAACTCCGTCAAAGAGACAACCCGTTGGTTTATCTTAACCCGACAAAGTTTCACAATAGTAAGTTTTTCCTGTTCTGTATATATAATATGTATGAGAATATTTTACGAAAGGATATGGAGTAAATGAACACGAGACCATAACACATATGTAAATTCCAACTGCAATAATTTTAATGAGCTGAAATTAATTCCTCATCAGCAGCACTAGAACCCAAACAAAGGAAATCCATGATTTCAAAAAATGTTTAAAATGCATAAAACCAAACGAAATCCGAATTATAAGGAATATCAAATATAGCTAAGTAAAAAACTACGATGGTAGGAGTAAATCACTCGGTTTTAGAATTTACATAAATATTGAACAAAATCTGTAAAGGACTTTAATTACACCATTCAAGTACAATTTAGTTAAATTGCTTGAATAGTTTCAGAACAGATGCTGAAAAAAATGTTTCTTACAGGGTTCTCATATAAAAGTTCTGCATTTGCGGCATTGTTTTTGTCGGATCAAAACAAAACGTTTAATTTTTGTAAAGAACCTATCATACAATGTACACCATTCCCATTAAATTTGGTTAAATTGGCTTCAGTGGTTTCGGAACATATGAAACAACGGCAGTAGAATACCGAAGGAACAAAGCACGAGATTACATAAATCAAAGTCAAGAGATAAGGCAAAATCAAGAACACCAGAAGACGGAAGACCAAAGACAGTACATGCCCACAAAACACACAACCACTACATATACAACACAAAAAACTAAAGCACTAACAGTGTGAACTCTAAAAAACAGAGTGACATCAGGTGCTCCGGAAGGGTAAGCATGTCCTGCTCTGTATACAGCACCCATCACACGAAAGAGATGAATGTCCCATAGGGCCAATGTTAATCTACGTTCCATGATGGCGGCCATGTTTTCGTCGAATTGGAAACTAGAGGCACAGTGACTGGGCTTGTATCGCTCACCTGACAAAATGCTTCTATGTCATGTATGGCCAAAAAATGATGTTTTTACTAATTGGGTCTAATGTTTAGATATGTTCTGCATTGGCACCTACGTTATTGTCTGATCCTATTGAAATGAGCAGTCCTTGAAAAGGATCTACTTATATATTCCATTACAGATGATGAAAATGTGAATTTAATTCCCATAGGGCTAATGTTAAATAAAGTTCCGTGCTGGTGGCAATGATTTTGTCAAATCGGAATAAAATGTGCATAATTGGTAAAAGACCTACATCATTTCAGTTAAGAATAGTTAAATTTGCTCCCACAGTATCAGAGTAGATGTCGTTATTATATTTTCCCCATAGGGTCCAATTTTAAACTAATACCCGTGCTGGCGGACATGTTTTTATCAACTCGGAACGTAATGTGCAGTCTTTGTGAAGGACCTCCCATACATCATTCCTGTAAACTTTGGTTGAATTTGCTTCAATGGTTGCAGAGGAGAAGATGAAAATGTGAATTTCCCATAGAGCCAATTTTAAACTATGTTTCAATTCGTGTTGGCGGCCATTTTTTTCGAATTGTAATAAAATGAGCATAATTTGTAAAGGGCCTTCCATACATCATTTCAGTACAGTTAAGTTAAATTTGCTTCAATAGTTTCAGAGTAGATGTTGAAAATGATGTTTTTCCCATAGGGTATAATGTTAAAACTAAGATTCGCGCTGGCAGCCATGCTTTTTATAGAATCGGAAGAAAATGAGCGAGCATAATTTATAAAGGACCACCCATACATCATTTCCGTACAGTTTGGTTGAATTTACTTCAATAATTTCAGAGCAGATGTTGAAAATAGTGTTTTCCCATAGGATCCAATGTTAAAACTACGATCCTCGCTGGCGTCCATGTTTTTATCGAATCGGAACGAAATGTTCAATCTTTTGATGGAACTTCCATATATTATCATTCCTGTAATGTTTGGTGGAATTTGCTTCAGTGGTTTCAGAGAAGAAGATGAAAAGGTGAAATGTTACCGCCAGACAACGGACGGACAAAGGACGCAAAGTGATAGCAATAGCTCACACTGACCGTTTGGTCAGGTGAGCTAAAAAGAATGACTTATTGTGTTTATAGACCTATTTATCCGAATTAATAACACGTAAGACTGTAAGTATCATTGTAACAAAACGACATGCACATCAAATAATGATAATGAATACACAGTAATTGCATTTATTGTCAGTGACTACTATGCAACTGATCATGTCTGTCTATCGATGTGATAGGTAGCAGTTTGATACAGAAATTGTTTTAAATTTGTCTACTAATTGTAAATAAGCTGAGGGCTCTTTGGAGATTTTCTTACATACAAAGATATTGTTTGTGAAAGTGTTATCAAAATAAAGAGACAACAAAAGACAGTCAGAAGCATATTCAGAGGGAGAGACATCGATGTAACGACTTGACGCATGGTTTATCAAACTTAACACCGTCAGAGTTGACATGTACTTTCAGTTGATGGTTTTTGGACCAGGGCCAAGTACTGAACGACTGGGAGAGTAAAAGTTGCATGGACAAACAATAATGTTATCAATTTTTACCAGAACTGAATACTGAGCGAGAGGGCTGGTGATATTCTCACAGCCCAAGAGCAGATGTATCGACTTGGACCAGGACCAAATACTGTAAGACCTCACCGGTGATAACCTAACGCACCAATAACAGTTGTTATCTGCTTGGACCAGGACCAAAAACTGATAGACTGGGCTGGTGATACCATCACGCACCAACAACAGATGTATCGACTTGGACCAGGACCGAAAACCGAGACTGGGCTGGTGATACCCTAACGGACCAACAACAGATATATCGACTAGGACCTGGACCGAATAGTAAACGGCAGGGCTTGTGATATTATAAGAAACTTACAGCAATTGTATCGACGTGGATACTGACACCCACAAGGACCAATTACAGAAGTGTAGACTTGAATAGGGACCGAATACTGAATAATATGGCTGGTAAAACTCATGGACCATTAACAGATGTATCGACTTACACCCGGACCGAATACTGAACGTCAGAGCTGGTGATACCCAGAGAGACCCAGAACAGATGAACTGACTTGTACCAGCGCGGAATACGTAATGACTTGGCTGGTTATACCCTCAGGGGACAACAACAGATTATCGGTTTGGAACAGAACCGAATACTGAACGACTTGGCTCGTGATACCCTCAGAGACCATCAACAGTTGTTTCGACTTGGACCGATTCAGAGTACCGAACGATTGGGCCGGTAAGACACTCACGGACCAATAACATCGTATCGACACGGACGAGGATTGAATAATAAACAACTAGGTTGGTGATACGCTTTGAGACCAAGGACATATGTATTGACTTGGACCAGGACTGAATAACAAACGACTTGGCTGGTGGTACGCTCAAATACCAAGGACAGATGTATCGACTCAGTATTTAAAAACCAACAAGCAGCCAAAACTAGTATTTTCCTTTATAGGACTATAACGTCCGCCGTGACAATCTGTTTGAGTTTAACTATCTGTAAAATCTTGAAATACTTATAAAATTCCACCTAATGGATGCACATGTTCGATGTATTTACAAACACTGTGGATAGCTTAAGATATCATGATGAAGAACTGAGAACTGTCAGAAAAGTTGATTACACAAAATTGGTACCCTACTGATAATATTGTAAAAAAATGTCTAAGTTCAACTCCCTGTAAAATGCCTAAAAATCATAGAATGATACCCAAATATCAAGTGCACATATATAAATTATCTGCAAAGTTTTAAATCTACTTGTTAAAAGCCGTGATTAGGAGTTGATAAAACAAAAATTTAAACAGAAACGCAAAATTTCAGGCCTCTTGGACAGGCAGGCGCCAGGCACTGAAACCTATAAAACCATCAACTTTGTTTGCGGGGGTATTATGATTCGGTGTTTTTCGACAGCTTACACCAAAGAGGAAATAATTGATGAATTTTATTATCTTTTGTTCGAACGTACACTAACTCTATAAAAGTGGGATTAAGTATAAAGTTTAGTCTTACACTTTTTCAGCTTCCTCTATGTCTGTAATAAAAAAAATAAAGGTTAGTCAGATTTCTTTTAAAAAATACATTTTATAAGTGATTATAACACCGAGAAAAAACTCTCAATTCATCACTAAAAAGAGAAGCAAACAAGGAGTCTCGACTAATAACTACTCATGGAAGCAGACCTGGATAAAAGGAGATAACTCTTTAAATCAAACAATGTCGTTTAAGCATTAATGTGAAAAAAGAAGCAAAATCATTTTTGTTACTTAGAAGCTTAGAATAAATATATGGAAATTGTTATGTCTATTAAACTTGGTCTACTTCCTTAAGTAGTAAAGATAGTTCGCTACTGAAAATTTGCATGAGTTAATGATTGTTTTTGCGTAATGCCAATTAAGATGATAATATTTTAAACTAGGGGAATACGAAAATCTTTCAGAAATACCAAAAGAGGAGGAACTGCTGTCTTAAATAAGAAGAATAAATATAAGTGCAACAGTTAAGACAACAGTCTTAAGATAAAAATGTCATTTTATTATGAAACTGGGGTAAGCCCCTCCGTATTAATTTCCATTTCGTCGGACAACAATACAAAAATTTACGGAAGCCCATAGGAGACTTAAAAAGAAACAAAAATAAAAATAAATTATATCGTTATCTCGATATATATATCGTTATATCGATATAATTATATCGTTATCTCCATATAAATAAATCGTTATCTCGATATAATTATATCGTTATCACGATATATATTGATATCGTTATCTCGATATAATTATTTCGTTATCTCGATATAATTATTCCGTTATATCGATATAAATATATCGTTATAACGATAAAATTATATCGTTATAACGATATTTTTATTTTGGTATATTTCAAGATAATTACAATTGTATGATAACCTATTCGCGTTACATTCGAATTTTTATTTCAGTTTAACAGGATGAATTGATTTATATTATAGTTAATTGTCAACTTAGAAATAACATAAGAAATGAATATTTTTATCCCCACCACTAGACGAAATGGCGAGTTATATTACAAAAATAAATAGTGACACAATGTTAAGTAAATGAACACGAGACAAAGTCTCTACAATACATGGTAAAACTAAGTAATGGAAAGTGTTTTTATTGTTCTTCATTACCACAGACGGACATAATCTGACTACTTTGTGTTTCAATAATAATTCCTAATGAACGAATTAATAATATGATAAATTTTCTAAACCCCGAAATACAAAGTGGTGAGATAATCTGATCACCTTCAGCACGTGTATGTCTGTCCGTCCGCCTGTCTATTTGTACGTTCACTTGTGAGTAACAGTAAATAAATCTGTAAGCATAAGGTATTAAAATCAAGATGACAATTGTATGACCTAAACCTGACCACAGATAGCCATAAAAGATCATTAATACTAATCGCAACTATTTTCACAGCCATGAAATCTGCAAGCATAGGGTCAGAATGATATATAATGACCCAACCTGACCACAGATAGCCATAAATGATCATAATTATTAATTGCAACTATTTTGACAGCCATGAAATCTACAAGCATAAGGTTAGAATGATATTTTATGCCCCTAAAATGACCACATATAGCCATAAATGATCATAATTATTAATCGCAACTATTTTCACAGCCATGAAATCTGCAAGCATGGGGTCAGAATGATATTTAATGACCCAACCTGACCACAGATAGCCATAATTGATCATAATTATTAATCGTACCTATTTTCACAGCCATGAAATCTGCAAGCATAGGG
>MJUU01009012.1:13341-29087 GCA_002080025.1 Modiolus philippinarum
TAAACTCAGGTCCACGTGTTGGAAGAAATGCCACGCTTCCTGCACGTTAAAGAACCCTTGTAGTAAGCTCTTTTTGGGGTGGTCCGTAGGTGATCGGCTACAAGGCTAAATTCCCCGCCCTTGACGATTTCACCCTACTTTTCCAGTGGCAGTCAGAATTTCCCGTCCCATGGCCATTTCCATACCCCAAAGTGATTATTTATCAACAAACTTGTTCTCGTCTTGATATAGCTGAAATATTGCTGAGTAGACGTTAAACAATATTCAATCAATCAATCAATCGCTTTGAAATTTAAATCCTACAATTCATTTTCCTCAAAATCCGATGATCACGCTTCACGCTGAATCTACAATTAAATAACTACAAGTTAATTGGTCCAGTATCTATAGAAATACAAAAGTTCTATAAGCCTATAAATGGGTTTAGTGCTTTTTTTTAACTTTAATGATGAAATCATGACTGACAACTGTGATTTACTTTCAGTTTCGCTCGAGTGCAATCATTTACATACATAATTTAATCTGAAAGAAAATTAAGACCAACAGTGCTTAATGTAATGTTTCGCAAAATAATGAAAGATGTCACATCGCAGTTTGAATGAACAGAGGTTTCCCGCACATTTCGCAATTCTTGAACTTGCAATTCTCATGCCGGAAGTTAACAAGGCAAAAACCGGAACCGGAACTTGCAGTTTTCATAGACTTTAAAATCTCATACGACACCGTCAACGGTCAAAAATTACGATCAATAGTAACAATCCACTAGAAAAACAGACATGAAAGACAATAGAAAAACGTTAATAACGATACGAACTCGGAATAGCCGGACTTGGTGACGGCACAAGCAAAAACTAGCGTTAGGGTTAAACCGGTTCCTGGGTATCTAAACCTCATGTATATTTACTTCATACTCTGTCATTATAAATATTTATACCTCACCATATCGTCGTGTTGTGGGAATAAAAATGCCTAAATTTATACGTTGTATTTTAGTTCGACTATCATATAAATCAATATTACTAAGGGCATTTCTCGTTTTTATTGAAATGTTGTTAAAAAAAAGTAAAAAAAAATCACAAAAACTGGGCCGTAACTTACATTCTTTACGTAATAGGGGATATTGACAGGATATTCTTCATGATTCCATTAAATTGGCTTTGGGATCCAATGACCTGAAGATATTACAGGTATACTGGCCTCTCACTGATACTGCCGATGTCTACTAAAATCTATGATGATTCTTTACCAAACCCTTCTAGGAGTTTTGAGTTTGATTTTTATTCCGTAGTGCGACACTGTTATACCAGCAGACCAGGCTACTTGAACTGGCCGGAAGTTTAGCGGCGAGCACTCCTCGACCCGTCTCTCTAAATCACATTTTGTCTTATTCTTTCTTTTTCAAGATTGTGGTCTTGGAGTTAGTGAGAGTCTACCTATACTGGGTTTAATTTGCACGTATATACTATAGGGAAACGGGATAGAGAAAAGGGGGGTTGGGTACCCATGAACCGGTTTAACCCTACCGCTAGCTCTTGCTAGTGCCGGTACCAAGTCCGGCTATCCCGAGTTCCTATCGTTGTCCACGTTTGTCTTTTGTCATTTTATTGTTTTTCTTGTGCGGTTCCCTGATGTATTGTGACATGTGATTGTGGTTTTCGGCCGTTGTGGGTGTTTTCTGCTATCTTTTCTATAAACCCTGTTTAAAAAAATCAATTGTAACGCCAATACTTTTCCATACAATCGTAATTTCTCTTGAAAATACAAAACTAATTATATGGTTATAACGATATAATTTTAACGATATATTTATATCGAGATAACGAAATAATTATATCGAGATAACGAAATACCAATTTATCGTTCGGAAGCGTATAACTACCTCGTGTTTGTTAATAAGACGCCTTATTTACACAAATATAAGACGAGTTGTTGCCTTATAAGGCGACAATGCGAGAAAAATAAGGCGAGAAATTGAATTTAATACAATTAACCGATTTAAAAATATCGATTTATTGTATGAATCGTAATAAAAATTTCGAGAAATTTATAAATCGACTTAATTTTTATCGATTTATTACATAACTCGTCATCAAGAAGTTGAGAAAATTACAAGCCAAGTTAAATATTTCGAGAAATTTGTTGAATTGTTTTGGTTTAAACGACTTAATTCATTAATCGTTATATGCAAGGCGTATTTTAGGAATGTATGATTCGTCAGAATGGGGTATGGTACGGGGATAGATAATATTGTGCATTGGAAGTTCAGCAAACTTAAAGTAACGAATGACTGGAAACCTTTTCAGTATAACATATACATGGTTTTTAGTTCGCCTGGCAATTCAAGTGTGAGGCTTTTCATCACTTTGCGTCTGTCGTCCGACGTAAATTTGGTAATCATAGCCCTTGGCTAGAGCCGTTGTTTAACATTGGATTCTATGGAAAAAATTAAGATCTGTTCCTCTGAAACCTTAGAACCCATTTGGACTTACTTTGCTAAAATAGTCCTTGGATATACCACTTCAAAAAGTATGTCCTTCGTGATGGTACCTCATCTAAGATTGCAGCCAAATGGGACCATAGTTTAACATTAGACAATTTTGGGGGAAATTAAGATACCCGGTCAATAGGCCTTTCCGAAAACCATTTGGTCCGTTCTTCGATTCCGGTTATCAACCCAACAAGGCAAGTTTTGTTCATCCTGAAAACAGTTCATAACACTGTTCATATTTAGATTTCTAGGCTACCGATTATTGTAACACTGCACTGATTTTGTTGGAATTAAAATGCATTTTAAATTGTGCGTTGTTTCGTACGTGTGATAACCGGAAGCGACGAGTTTTTGTACCTCTAGTTGATGGAAGAGTTCAAATCCAAGCAAAGATAACCACACTTTTTAGAAAGGGCTATTGAAACTGAACTTGCTGACATTGGTCCTTTGATGGTACCCTTTGAAAATTGTGTCTCTTGGGTCCGTATTCCATCCACGATTGCCGCCAGTGCGGAACATAGTTGGACATTGGTCCCTATGGGAGAACATTCAGAGGTTTTCTCCCTAGAAACCAAAGGATCAATTGGGATCAAATTAATTTAAAATAATCCATGGTTGGACTTTTTTTATAAAGTGTGTTTCTCATGTCCGTACCTCATCCAAAATGGCCGTCAGAGGGGATCATATTTTAACATTGGACCTTTTGGGGGGTTAAAAATGCTCCAAATTTACTTGGCTAATTAATAGAATCGAACTTAGCCACAATAGTTATTGGATAGTTCTTTTTGAAAATTTTGAAAATTGTGTCGCCTGGATCCGTACTTATCGAAGATGGCTGCCAGCAGGGACCATAGTTTTAAATAGGACCCTGTGTTTGATAAAATAAGATCGCCAGTTGAAGCTTGGCAATTTTAGGCGAGGTGATAGATATAGGCTCATGTGAACCTGTAGTGTACGTCTTCCCTCCTTCTTTATCTGGGCTTTGGGATCAGAAGATTATATACACCTGGCGGAGTTCAAGTTGTTCAGAATGTTAACAAATAGTATATATCCTATGGACTGATTTTTGAAGACTTTATTAAATGTTCATTTATACTGTTAACGTTTTGATACTGATAACTTTATTTAATGTCCGTTTATACTACTAACATTTTGATTCCATACATCAATCATCTTTAGGAATCAATCCAAGTGACAGAGAGAATTTTAAAATATGATTAATACCAGAGGTTAAAAATCCACGATGATGCCTGCAATATGTCATCTAAGATTGTTGTATCTTTCATGTCACTTGTTATGCACCATATGAATTTCTCTAAACCGTGCAATTTTCCAAGAATATCTTTCTACTTTTGTTTGGCAAGGGGATAATGAAAAGAACATAGAGTTATTGTAGTCAATACATATGATGCATCTTGTTTATTAAATTTATCTGAACTCTATTATTTGGATATAACCAGGATGGAAGTCATACTATAAAGCATAATATTTAATCATGAACAAACAAGCTTTCTTTTGGTTCCCATCATTGTTACTTAACGCATTGCGGAACCTCTAAAATGTATCCCTTAACAGTACCCCCTTTTGATGAATCACCAGTGACAAGAATACGCCTTTTATATATTGAGAAACGAATTAAGTCTAAAAAAGCAAAACGATTAAATAAATAACTCGAAACATTTAACTTTATTTATAATTTTCTCGAAATCTTGAAGACGAGTTAAGTAGTAAATCAATTAAAGATAAGTCGATTTATAAATTTTCTCGAAATTATTATTATGAGTTATATATTAAATCGATATATTTTAATCGACTAATTGTATTAAATTCAATTTTTCGCCTTATTTTTCTCGCACTATCGCCTGATAAGGCAACAACTTGTCTTATATTTGTGTAAATAAGGCGTCTTATAAACAAACACGAGGCAGTTATACGCTTCCGTATTATCGAGATAACGATATAAATATATAGTTATAACGATATAAATAAATCGAGATAACGATTTAATTATATCGAGATAACGATATATATATCGAGATAACGATAAATTTTTTTTATTTTCGTTCTTTAGAGGTCCCCTATGGGCTTCCGTAAAAATTAGATAGCAATCGAGCAAATTTTATTTGGTTATCATTCTACTTAGAACTGTGGGGTTTTTAGGGAAAGCATTTCAGAACTCGCGAGCGCCATATTTGTTTGAGAAATCGTATAAAAATAAATTCTGTAAAAAGTAAATGTTTGAGCGGCGGTTATTTTTTAAATATTTTTAGTTTGCAGTATTGCAATGTACGATATTTTAGCGACATTTTAAAGGGCCCCTTTGTGTCCTAAAAAGCTGTTTTCTGAATTACATAAATAGTATATACGGGTTTTCATTGTAAAAATGTGCTGTAAATGTTGAACAATAACATTTCTAGGATTTTCAAGATATGGGATAACACAATTAACGCTTTGGTATTTGTGTTATTTTCAACTTATCAAAATTATTTAATTTTTAGGCCCTATATGACTTTTAATGGCCTCATAAGATATAGTAATACATCAATGAAAACTCAATTTCATTTTGCATTCTCCTTTGAATCATGCAGTTGCACACGATTGGGATAATCGGGGAACACCATTTTTAAAAAAAATCCTTGTTTATCAGTTTTGCGAAATGAACTGTTTACTTGATGCAGGATTTTTATGTTGAACAATAACATTTCTAGGATTTTCAAGATATGGGATAACACAATCAAGATAAAAGAGCAGCCTTTGTTGCTAATTGGTCAATGATTTAAGTGTATCAAGTAAATTTCTAGAAGTGATGCGACGGAATCTGAATTTGTTTGGGCAAATTATTTTTTAGTTTCTGCATATGGCCATTTCGACAATTTATTTCTCTTCAGTGCAGATAAAATCAAAACATTTTGGAAATCCATAACCGGAAATATATGTAAAAGCTGATAAGAGACCAAATAATCAAAGGGCACCAAATAGAAAAGACAAAATTAGCGAGGGACAGAGCCATGCAAGAAGGAGATAATCCTTAGTTTTAAACAAAACTGTTCTCAAATAAAAAGTAAAAATAGTGTTCCGGTCAGCAACGAAGTAGTAGCTTCTGGGTTGGTGAATATCGTCACGAGCAGAGGCATCGAACCAGGGGTAATAAAAAATACCGAAGATTACTGATAGTTTCTGCATATGCGCATTTCGACAACTTATATCTCTTTAGTGCAGATCAAATTAAAACATTTTTTAAAAATCCATAACCCGAAATATACATATATATAAAAACTGAACCAAAAGGAACTAAATAGAAAAATGAATTGCACAATGACACTTATATCAACGGTTGTAGATCAACAAATAACTTGACACCGAAGTTACTGTTAATTTAGTAAACTAGAGGCTCAGAGACTGAGCCTGTATCGCTCACCTGACAAAACGCTTCTATGCCATATGACAAAAAATGGTCATGCTTTTTACCAATGGGGCAGGGTGTTTAGGTATGTTCTCAATTAGCACCCGTGTGTTTTGTCTGATCCTATTGAAATGAGTTATTTTTGCAAAGGACCTTCTATACATTTAGTATAATTTGCTTAAATTGTTTTGAGAGATGATGATGAAAAGGATGGTTTTCTCATACTGGGCTCCAATGTTAAACTATGTTTTGCACTTGAGGCAATGTTTTTTGTCGGATTGAAATGAAAAGTGCAATTTTTGTAAAGTACCTTAAGTCATCATTCCTGTAAAGTAAGGTTGAATTTGCTTCTGTTATTTCAGAGGAGTAGATGAAAATGTGATTTTCCCATGAGTCCTATGTTAAACCATGTTCAGTGCTGCAGCCATGTTTTTCTTTGGATCGGAACAAAATGAGCCATCTTTGTTAAGGACCTTAAGTACATCATTCCTGTAAAGTTTGGTTCAATTTGCTTCAGCTTTTTCAGAACAGAAGATGAAAATGTGATTTTTCCCATATGGTCCAATGTTAAACCCAAGTTCCGCGCTGGCGGCCATGTTTTTTATCGGATCGGAACAAAATGAGCAATCTTAGTAAAAGACCTTCCATACATCATTCCTGTAAAGTTTGGTTGAATTTGCTTCAGTGGTTTCAGAGGAGTTGATGAAAATGTGATTTTCTCATAGGGTCCTATGTTAAACCATGTTCAGTGCTGGCGGCCATGTTTTTCATCGGATCGGAACGAAATGAGCACTCTTTGTTAAGGACCTTAAGTACATCATTCCTGTAGAGTCTGGTTCAATTTGCTTCAGCCTTTTCAGAGCAGAAGATGAAAATGTTATTTTTCCCATAGGGTCCAATGTTAAACCTAAGTTCCGCGCCGGCGGCCATGTTTTTTATCGAATCGGAACGAAATGAGCAAACTTTGTAAAGGACCTACCATACATCATTCTTGTAAAGTTTGGTTGAATTAACTTCAGTGGTTTCAGAGGAGTAGATGAAAATGTGATTTTCCCATAGGGTCCTATGTTAAACCATGTTCCGTGCTGGCGGCCATGTTTTTCATCGGATCAAAACGAAATGAGCAATCTTGTTAAGGACCTTTAGTACATCACTCCTGTAAAGTTTGGTTCAATTTGCTTCAGCCTTTTAAGAGCAGAAGATGAAAATGTGATTTTTCCCATAGGGTCCAATGTTAAACCTAAGTTCCGCGCTGGCGGCCATGTTTTTTATCGGATCGGAACAAAATGAGCAATCTTTGTAAAGGACCTTCCATACATCATTCCTGTAAAGTTTGGTTGAATTTGCTTCAGTGGTTTCAGAGGAGAAGATGAATATGTGAAAAGTTTAACGGACGGACGGACGGACGACGGACGACGGACGGACGACGGACGACGGACGCCAAGTGATGGCAATAGCTCACACTGACCCTTCGGGTCAGGTGAGCTAAAAAGCGGCATAGTTTGAGAATAGAGACGACGAAGATTACGATTGTGTATGAATTAGCGAAAAAAAATCTCTTACATTGTTTCCAGTTTATTACGATAATTTCTCAAATCTTGACTTTAGAATATTCACATTTAAAGTATTTAGTGAGCCTCGAACTTCATAGTATATTTTTTGACTATTTTGATTTCGAGAAATATACATAATAAACGGGAAACATTAAGACTATAATAATTTCATGGAAAGAAATATTTATCACTACACTTAAGTCTACTTACATATATTCTTCTTTTTTCCTCCAGCTTCTTCTATCTGTAACATGTAAATTAATAAACTTGAAATTTTGTTTCTTATACCTGTGTGAAAATTTCAGGTGAATTTATAAGTTTTTTTCAAATTTACGTAGTAAGTAATATAATGTATTTTAAATTGTTTTCTTGTTTGAGAACAGGAAATCCTTCTGTTATATTCAAGTCCCTCGAGATTTTTTACTAATTAATCAGAAATGAAGAGTGAAGCAGCAATCCGAAGAAATTTTGGTAACAAAAAAGGCAATTAAAGAGGGAGAACCCTTCTTAAAGTAGAGATAGACAAAGCCAGGATATGGAGAACACGCACGTGAGACAAAGTCTCTACAAATACATGTTAAAACCAAGAAATGGAAAAAACGCTTTTTTTGTTGTTGTTCATCATCTTGAAGTCACTACGTGGCCTTCAATAATGCATGGACTTTGCTTATGAATAATATTATTCCACTATTTAATAACTTGACTAATAACTAATTTTCATTGGCCCAGACTGCAACATGTGACTGTGAACAAAACATCGTGTCTAAATATTATATTCCCATTTTCGAAATTCTCTAGATTTAACAAGAGTTATCATGTAAATATTAGTGAGTTAACTTCAGCAATAGTAAAGAGGTGTTCCGAGTTAAGAAACAGCTCACCCCTTCACCAAGCCAGACGACACTGAACTACAGTATTTTCTAAATAGGTCTCAAATAATTTCAAAAATCAATAAAACCATTTATTTCAGCACCGACAATGCATTTTCTAACTGTAGTGTGCTATGAGTTTTTGAGTCCTAATAATTCTATAAGATTTTCACCAGTGGGTGCAGCCTTCGAATACAGGGGGTTATGATGGGGTTTCAGAAAAAAAGAGGATCCGAGAAGAAATCTTATTTTTCAATTTTTGCTTGAATTCTTACAAAAAATTACAAAATTTCAGAAAATTTGATGTAGGGCCACACCCTCCCATGGATCCCGCAAACAATGATTTGTACATATTAAACGTTTTAGTGGAATAAAATATTTATTTCCCATGTATGTGAGAGAAATGAAAATTTGTTTACCCTCGGGTAATCATTTTTCCCTCGGGCGATGCCTTCGGGAAAAATGATGCCCTCGGGTAAACAAATCTTCATATCTCCCACATGCATGAGTATGTATAATACGCTCAAGACGCAAATAGCTATATTCATTGCTTAATGTGGAACAACGCTTAATCCATGTACATTGTATCTTTCCCTTTGTTCATATAAGAATAACTGGTAAAATGTTCGTACAATTGCGGTCATCCATTGCCCGACAAAGAAATAACACAACATATAATCAGACGATCGGGTAAATTGTTAAACTTGGCGTAATGAAAATTTAAGATTGAACAGGTGGTTTATATAACATTTTGAAATTACAAAAATTAAAATTCTAAAATTTGAAAGTAGTGTAGGGGCTGTTTTAGTACCATATTGATCGCAAAACTGGCTTGATTATTCATTTGTTTGTACAATGGTGTCGTGTACAAAGTTAATAAACCATGAAGAAAAAATCAAGTTCATCTGAAAGACGTGATGCTGGAAATAAAGCTCTAACTATCGGATTCCTGTGGAAAAATGTTATATAAAGGTGATACATTTTAAAAGCTATTACGATTTAAATAATCGAAGACATAAAGAAAATTATCATAGTTTTACTGTCTCAAGACTAACGAATTGAAAGAATAAATGCTATATTTATCGAATTTTAATCCATGGTATTAAGAAATCAGGTCAGGGTTGATACAACTATCCTATCAAGGCTAAAAAACTGCAATCGAAGTTTAAGACTCACACAAATTATTCTAAAAATTGCGAACCTGTGAGATCGAGAAAAAAAACACGGGAACTTACTCCTGCCTCCTCTTCTATTTTCCTTTTGCAGCCGTGCTGTTCTACCTGTTCCTGTAATAAATGACATCAAATCGTGATTAACTTTATTTTTCTTCAGTATACCAAAGATTTATTTTACTTTATTTTAAAGGGGATTCCAGAAACCAGTTGAATCATCGATAGATTCCTACGTAAAACAGTTACATTGTAAGCATTAAAACTTTATTAAAAGATCACGGTTTTGAAAATTATGTATTACTTTGATTAACAAGCGTGGACCCAAATTGATGTCTCGCCCGTCCTTTTGGTCGCAAAATTAATGTGAAAACTCAAACTGACTAAATCAGAATACTTAATATGTCCGCTAGACTGTTGAATTAGGGTAACTTACAAAAGCAATAAAGCAGACTGTCATGTATCCCCAAAAAGCACAATGCCAAATATCAGTAACCTACCACTGATAAATACTGAAAAACCAAACATGTTCACCTAGCCATGAAAACGGGGTCAAGGGTCAAAGCAAAATAGCAGACTGTCATGTTCCCACATTGACCTACCACTTATAGTTACTGAGAAACTAAACTAAGCTCAAAAACTTAACATGTTCATTGGACCGTGAAATTGGGGTCACAGGCAAAAGCCATTTACAAAATATGAAAATTCAACAAAAAAGGTATCTCTTGTATGGTTTATGAATTTTTCTAAAATAATGTAAAAAGGTAGATCCTGACAAGCTTAGCATATTTGTAATTATACCATAAGCTCTACCTTCATTAAATGTATGATAATTGCGAAAAAATACCTTTAAATTTTTTCCCGAACTTTCCATCTGGAAGAGAAAAAGAAATATGTAATTTATAATGGTAACAAATTAATTCAATGCTTGTCTGTCCTAATAAATTTAGTAATAAGGCCTGGTGTATATCCAAAGATCGGGAATCCGGGATATTCGTTCTGCTGTATAAAGGTCACAATATATCTGAAAGTCCTACAATAATTACAAACCTAAAACTCTTCTGCCACATATTTCTGAAATATTTAAAGATATGGTCAAGTCATGTCTCGTAAATACTCTACAAATAACAAAATACCAAACTTACTGTGAATTTATTTCCTGCATATGCGCGTTTCGACAACTTTTGTCTCACCAGTGTAGATCAAACCAAAACATTAGAAAGTCCTTAAGCCGAAATACGTGTAAAAGCTGAAAGAGAACAAATAACCAAAAGGATCTAAATAGAAAAGCAAAAATTCATATAAGGACAGAGCTATTCATGAGGGAGATATTCCTTAGTTTTAAACAAATTTTGTAAAATTTAGAAATTGCCTTTTTAAAAAAATAAAATCGGGTTTCGGTACAGCACCGAAGAACTTCTGCATATGTGCATTTAAACAACTCATGTCTCAAAATGATTTTCATAACCTGGAAAATTTTTTGAAAAGTATTATTAAACAGATTTTATCAGTACCAGTCAATACTCCTGATGTAGTTACAACTGTTTTAACTGGAATTCTTCCGATTGAAGCACAGATTGATATTAAATGTTTAACATTTTTTAATAATATATGTAGACAAGACCCACAGTCCATTGAGAAGTCTGTTGCTACTCGTCAGTTATATTTAGACAATCAAAATTCAAGTTGGTTTTCAAAGATTCATGACATTTTGGTGAAATATGACTTGCAACATCCTATTATTTATTTAGAAAATCCTCCCACTAAAGAATTTTGGAAGAGACTTATTTACGATTCAGTTAATAAATATTGGACTATGAGAATTTTGGAAACATGTAATTTATATTCAAGTCTTGATTTACTCAATTGGAATATTTTTGAACCTAACCGCTGTCATCGACTATTGCTATTATATAGTTCTACTGATCCATCCAGGGAATCTATGTATATCGCTGTCAAACTCAAGATTGTCACAGGAGTATATATAACGAAACATAGAAGAAAAACATTTGGCTCAGAAGATAACGATATTTGTAGTTAATGTGATGATGGCATCGAGGACATTCAACACTTCGTATTAGACTGTATTTCTCTTCAATCAGTACGACAAAAATTTATTGATTTGGTAGATGATTTGTTACTCAAATCAGTTTATTCATCCATCTCATTATTCTCCCCTAAGGAGCATTTAAATATCATATTAGATTCATCGTTTATAGAAAATATTTACAAAGCCAGGAGTATTGATATTGATCTCTCCTCATTTCCGTATTCAAAATTAGAGTTTATCACTAGAAAGATGTGCTATGATCTCCACATTATGAGAACCAGGTCCTTGAATTTATTAAAGAAAAAGTCTCGACAGAAGAAATGATAAGGGAATTTTGTATTTTAGATTTTATATGAACATAAGTGATAATCATGATGGTGAAGTATGTACATTTTAGCTTTTAAAATAAGTCTTATATTTTAAAAGTGCCGTAGTAACATTTTTAACCGATGTGTATATACGCTGTACAATAATTGGATGCATGATGGTGGAGGAAAATTGTTCACTTGGTTTATGGTGTGGTGATGGATAATTCTTTACTTAATTCATGGTATAATTGGTGGAATATTCCTACTCTGAAGATCTATGGTCTAAAGAGGTTGTCCGAAAAGGACGGAAGAAGATTTGTCGGTAAGGTAAGGTAAATAACAAGAATTTCAAAAGAATTTAAGTTGTATAATTGAGACTTTTAATTTGACTGGCAGTAAGTTGTATGTTGTCTTCCTGGATTATAAAAAGCCTTTGTTATGGTTTGTTGCAACGCTCTTATGTTTAAGTCATTAAATCTTGGTCTTCGTAATAAATTGTAGATAGTTATTAATTATCTGAAAGCGCAATAATCAGTGCGAGTCCACCATTTTCCTGGTAACGAAGTGGGACGTAAAGGTAGCGTTCTGTCTGGTATAATTTATCTTGTTTTAATAAATGAATTATTGTGTGAACTTGAATTATGTTGTAAGAATACAGGTTTTTTTTCGGATTAATTTGTTGTAGTCCCCGTAATCTTCTCTAAGTATACCCGATATTTGTTCCATTAATTAACACTTTGAAGGCGGAATAAATTTTGCAGAGCTCGTTTTCAAAGCTTTGCAAACATATGCAAATTATATGGAACTGAGCTGATACTTTCCATGTAACTGTGACAGCATCTTTATACAAATATGCGGAAGAAGGATTCGGGCGGGAGGGTGGAGGGTTGGAAGGTGGGCCGATAATTGGGTACCCGTTTTAAAAAAATGGCTATTTTGGTCATTTTTGTAGTTTAAGGTTGACATGGAAACATGCAGAGATGGAGTAGTCAGCCCTCTCTGCTATTGTGTAAAAAAGGCATGAGAATTCCTTGGTCTGTAACAGGAGGATCAGATTTTGATAGTACCTAAGGCAAGGACCATTTGATTTTCAGTGGGGGAGGGGGCTGGTAATTTTTAGAAAAAAAAATCTGGCTCCGATTTTTGCCAAAAAATGCCCTGACCAGCATCTGGGTTGAAAAAAAAAATATTCTGTTCCTGATTCTTACCATTAGAAAAAGCCTGGCTCAACAAAATTTCCTAGCAGTGTGTATATGCGGAAAAATAATCTGGCCCGCGAATCCCTGCAGCCCCCCTGAAAATCAATGGTCCGTGACCAAGAGGCAAAAATGACGATTTCAGCAGTTTTCGCATTTAATAAAAAAAAATAATTAATTATTTTTTATAGTCTGGCACATTTTTAGACCTCTACTATAAGCAAAAAGTTCCAGAACTTAAGAATTTAGCAGCAGGTATTGAAGTAAGGCATCTTTCACAACCCGACCCTCACCAAAATCTCTCTTTTGCGACTGCGAGGTTTTCATGGGAACTAAACAGGGTCCTGCAACTCTGAGACTTAAGACTCTCGGCTCTTTTAGGGTTATTTGTTTAGCTAAAGTATCTATCTGTCGTTCAAGCTTCCTGATCTTTTATTACAAGTGCATGGAATGCCATTAGCAACACAACAGTTACAACAGGGTCCACGATGCCTCAAGGCATCGTCCGCCTGGAAAAGGTTCCGAGTAATGTAGTATAAAGTGATGTCAGATTCAGTGACAACATTGTTTGAGTTCGAATAATTGGAATTATGAAAAATAGAAGTAATTTTAAAGGCGTTTATGAATGTATTAACGCGGCCTTTCACTCACAAATTTTACATACCGTCCTTCGGACTTTTTTCTGTTTTTGAGTGAGTCGGCCGCAGTCACTCACCGATGAACTCCTCCAAAATATTTTTATTCCTATGAAAAATCACATTAGAAAAGATCTCTCTATTTCCGTGCATTGTGTTTATCTCACGTCCTTGTCTTGTTTTTGTTTTCTCGTGTTCACGTTTTTCTCCATGTCTTTGATTTTTGTAATCATCACTTTTCTTGTTCCTTCGGTATTCTACCACCGTTGCTTCAAAACTCAAAATAAAAAAAAATAAACACAGATACAAAAGACCCCGTAAAATTGCTAGGCTCCTTTTGGCTAGTAAGGGCACTATCATTTGATTTTCAGGGATTGGTTGGAACCATTTTGCCTAGAAAAAATATTAATTTTCACGAAAATCTCGCAAATTATTTATATTCACCACTTCTTCTGCATGTGCTTATGTTGTTTTTTATAATATCCATAGTCGTTTAAAGAGCTCTACAGAGCTCATGTTACTGTTATCTATGTATATTTTGTATGACGACTATAAATAAAAGATTACATACTTACTTACATCTCACATAAAATTATTTATTTACATTTGCAATAAAAAATAAAAATCTTCAAATCAAAATTAAATTATTGATTTCAATGACAAGTGGGATAATTTTTTTATTTCCACTTACATCATGATGAAATTATTTATTTGCAAAATCGCCCCCCCCTCCGAAATCAAATGGTCGTACAGTAAAAAGACCTTATTGTATTTCGTTTGATTACTATTATCCTCTGTTTTTTTCTTCTGCCATCAATGTTGTCAAAATGCTTTAACGATTCATAAGCAAACTAGGTACACTTAACAAGCATTGGCCTGGCTCGACTCCGGCCACCTGCAGTGTGAACCAATGAGGTAAGGAAAATGCTGCATTCATCCTCCGGATGGTTCTTTATTCAAAAAAAAAAAATGGGGGTCGAGACTCCGGCTACACGTTTTTCACCCCGAAATATGTTGATTTCTCAACGTTATCGGATTATCATGACATTTGGTTTCTAATTGGTTTCTAGTCCTGATTACAAATTGGTGGTCAAAATTTTTAAATTTTGTTATCGCTATATCTCCAAATTACTAAATACCGAAGTTACTGTGAAATTTATATATGCGCATTTCGACAATTTATGTCTCTTCAGTGCAAATAAAATCTAAACGTTTGGGAGACCAGAAACCCAAAGATGTTAAAAAAGACTGATAGAGAACAAAATTACCAATATGATCTAAATGTAAAGCCAAAATCAGCTAAGGACAGAGCTTTGCATGAGGGAGATACTCCTTAGTTTTCAAGAAAATTTACAAAAAATTAGATATTGCAAGGTTCCAAATGGAATCGGCTTTCGGGTCAACACCATAGTACTGACTACTGGGCTGGTGAATACCCTCGGGGACTAACAGTCCACCAGCAGTCCACCAAAATGACAAAAAAAATTATGAAAACATGATACTGCTAAAAGGTTTCTCTCATTGAGATCTTCACTTGATTCAATTGGGCGAAAACTCTGCGACGAATCATTATTGTATTATAGCCCTTGACGTGGTTCCGTAAATCTTTCTATTCGTAAGTTCCTCCACTATCTGGAGCACCACTTCAAGAGTACTGTTAACTATTTTCGGTTTGCATGAGCGGGATATACCAGGTTAATTCTGTAGTAACTTGTATATGTATGTATGAATAATATTCCAACCAGTAACAATATTATAACGACCCACCACCGCATATATAACGATAGTTCAGTAATCGTAGTCATGCACACATTCCAGCACCATTATATATATATACACAGCATGCAGTATTTGCACAAATTAGTTCCAAGCTAAGCTTAGCCAAACAATGTTAAATTTATATACAGGATCTATCACTACTCGGAAACACCAAGTTCATAAACATCACTGTTCATTGACTTAGATCACTGTACGTAAAACTATAAAGTTCTATAAAATTCTGAATTTCTCCACTAAGGGACCGACCATTTAACCTGAAAGGGGGGGGGGGGTTATGTTTTTTTTTTTGGACAGAA